>NRDT01000073.1:0-41389 GCA_004124955.1 Starmerella riodocensis
GCGCGGGCCAGAAGGCGGGCAGCGTCGCGAACTCGCGCGGCAGCGACTCGACCCACAGGTCGCCCCCGCGGCGCCGGCGGCGCACGAGCTCGGCCGCGAGCCGCTCGTGCGCGCTCCAGTCCGCCTCGTCCGGCCCCGCGGCGTCCGGCGCGACCGTCTCGATGTTCACGAGCAGCGCGCGAGGCACGCGGATGACGACCTCGCCGCGCTCCACGCGCTCACGCGCCACGACGCAGAGCCCGCGCCCGGGGACGCGCTCGAGCCGCAGTTTCGGCGACCAGAAGAACTGCGCATCGCGCGCGCGCAGCTGCTCAATGATCTCCATGCATCAACCCTGAGACCGACAGCTTCAGGAAGAGTGACGCCAGCGACTGGATGCTTTAATGGCAGTCGCGCGAGTGACTTGTTCAGTGGTGCAGACTCGCGCCGTTTTTACAATATTGATTGGCTTGGCTTCTGCCGGCACCGCTTAAGCAGAAAAAATAAATGGTCGCTCAACCTCTGAACCTCCTCCCCCCTTTCCCACGCCTGCGCGCGGCTGCATACAACGGTCTACCCTGCACATAGACGAGCCTGCACTAGCGCCGGGACAAAGAGGATGATACGGTACACTGGCGTGGCGCACTCGAGCTATGCGGCTGCCGAAGCCGCGCAGCAGAGCCTCGCGCGCGCGCTGCTCGATTACAAGCTTGCGCGCGGCGCGGGCGGTAGCGCCAACGGTACCGCCAGTGGCAGCGCCAACGGCGGCGCGGCGGCGCCACCGCCGCCAATGGCGCTGCTCGCGTTCGAGATGACGCCGACCTACACGTTCGGGCGGCGGCAGCGCGGGCGCGTGCCTGCGCAGCTGCTCGAGCACCTGCGCACGCGGTGCCGCGGCGCGACCGTGCACGAGACGACGCGCGGCGGCTTCGCGACGTTCCACGGGCCGGGCCAGCTCGTGATGTACCCCGTGCTCGACCTGCAGCGGCTGGGCGTGCGACTAAGAGACTATGTGTGCGTACTTGAGAAATCGATTATCGCCGTGCTCGGGCAGCGCGGCGTGCGCGCCGAGCAGCGGCCCGGCGCCGGCATGAACGGCGTGTTCGCCGCGGGCGGCGCGCCGCAGAAGCTGGCCTCGGTGGGCGTGCACGTCCGCCGCAACGTCACGACGCACGGCCTCGCGCTGAACGTCGCCCTCGACCCCTTCTGGTTCCATCAGATCGTGCCCTGCAACCTCGACGGCATCGAGATGGCGTCCATGACCGATCTCGGCGGCGGCGGCGGCGCAGCGCGCTCGGCTCTCACGGATCCCTCGAGCCTCGTTTCGAGCGTGAGCGACGAGCTCGCGCGCGAGATCGCGCAGCGGTTGGGCGCGCAGCTGACGCTGAGTCCAGACGCTGAGCCTGCGCAGTGAGCCTACGCAGTGAGCATGGGCGGCTTCCTGGCTGGATGCGCGGCGGCTCAGCGCCACGTCCGCATGACATTGAAGGTCGCGCGGGCGTTGAAGTCGAGCCACTGCGCGACGCTCCGCTCCGCATACTCGGCCGTCTCCAGCGCGCCGACCAGGCGCGCGGCGAGCGCGCGCGTGTCGCGGAAGTCGCGCGAGGCGTCGCGCGACTGGAACGCCTCGCAGGCCGCGTAGACGCCGAGCACCGACCCGCGCCGCGCGTACCACGCCGTGTCCGTGCTGCGGTCGCCCGCGAGGTACCACAGCTCGTCGGCCACCTCGCTCAGGCATGCGAACGCCGTGCCCGGCGCGCGCCGCGCCACGGTCAGCGCGATCATCTCGCGCACGCGCTGCGCGCCCAGCGCGCGGTTGCCCTCCACGAGCCGGTACTCCAGCAGCTCCCGCAGCCGCGCGTAGCCCGCGGGCGCCGCGGGCTCATGCGCCTGCAGCGCGCGCAGCTGCGTGTCGTAGTGGAACTTCACGAGGTCCGTCGGCGCGCACAGCGAGCTGGCCTGGTCGCTCAGCTCCAGCGCGCGGCACGCCTGCGTGAGCGAGTCCTCCCACCCGTAGAGCGGCACCAGCGTCAGCGCCTTCGACAGCAGCGCCTGTGCCGAGAACGGCTGCGCCGCGAGCGTCGCGACGCCCCGGACCCCGCAGGGCCTCGCCATCCGCATCATCGCCATCATTCAGCAGCTCGCACCGTGAGAGGGCAGGGCGAGGGCGGCGGTATAGCCGCCGCGTGCCTGTTTCCTTCGCATAGCCTCAGGCAGCGCCTCAGGCAGCGCCTCAGGTAGCGCGCCCGCCTGTTGCCAGCGGAGGTGCTGGCTGCCACGAACCGCCCAATTCACTGCTCCGCGCGAGCCAGTGCGTTGACGCGCTGAACCTGCATCCGCCATTGACACTTGAAAATTAGATTTGTACATAGAGAATACCGCATTAGGAATAGGTTAGTGCCGCTTCTTCCGACGGTAGCTGGCTCAGAATTCTGGAGCAGCTTCTGAAGCAGCATCTGAAGTGAAACTAAACTATGGCTGGACTGCACTTGTTCCGCTTCTCCCCTCAAAGTAACTCGACGCCGCGGCGGCACGGCCAGCTCTCAAGGCCGGTGAGGCGCGTGGTGTGTCGCCCGGCGCGCGCCTACCCTAGAGGCTCGGCGCGCCGTTGGGAAGAGCGAACAACACAGCCAAAAGAAGGCCCGCGGCGATACTGGATACCCGGCCTGGCGCAGCACACTGAGCGGGCGTGTACATGGCCACATTGAGCACCTGCACCTCCTCGCAAAGCCCCGCCGCCCTGCCGCCGCTCCGTTTGCCGCGCAGCCCGCACACGCACCTGGCTAAGCACCACCCGCGCACCATCGCCGCGCGCACCGCCGGCCGCGTCCCCGTCCAGTAGCCGCGCCGCCCGCCATGGAGCCCGAGCTCAAGCCGCAGCTGCCGCAGCAGCAGCGCTTCCGGCGGTCGCAGTTCGCGGTGGTGCTCGTGCTCGCGCCGCTCAACGCCACGTTCGACCGCAAGTGCCTCGTCGTGCCCTTCGCGCCGGACGTGCTCAAGCTCGGCCGCCAGACCACGACGCGCACGGCCGCGGCGCCCGAGAACGGGTTCTTCGACAGCCGCGTCCTCTCGCGGCAGCACGCCGAGGTCTGGGCGGACCGCGAGTCCGGCAAGGTCTGGCTCCGCGACTGCAAGAGCAGCAACGGCACCTACATCAACAAGCAGCGGCTCAGCGCGGAGAACACCGAGTCGGAGCCGCACGAGCTGCGCAAGAACGACCAGCTCGACCTCGGCATCGACATCATGTGCAACGACGACACGAAGCAGATGTACAAGAAGATCTCCGCGCGCGTCGAGAAGGTCAGCATGCTGCCCCTCCACGTCGGCCTGCAGCAGCGCCAGCAGCAGCAGCAGCAGCAGCGGTCGGCTGCCGCCGCCGCCGCGTCGCTGACGCGCAGCCCGTCGCTCGAGACCCTCCGCTCGGTCAACACGCAGCACGCCGCTTCGCCGCAGCCGCAGCCGCAGCCGCTCAGCGGCCGCCACTCCGAGGCCATCTTCGGCGCCTCGTCCGTCGAGGCGCTGGCGCTCAACCACGCGAACACCACCGCGGGCGGGCTCATGATCAAGGACTCGGTCAAGAGCCAGGTCGACTTCGAGGTCGCCGCAAAGCGGCTCGTCGCCGAGATCCGCTCCGTGCGCGCCGACACCGCGAAGATCCAGTCCGTCGCCACCTTGCTCGAGGACATCAAACGCGCCGCCCTGGAGGCGGAGCAGCAGGACCGCGTCGCGCGCGAGCAGCTCGAGAAAGACCAGAAGGAGCTCGCGCGCCGCGAGCAGGAGCGCAAGGACCGCTCAAAGTCCTCCTCGCTCGCCGCCCTCAAGGCGGAGAACGCGCGCATGCGCGCCGAGCTCGCGCACTTCACCCGGGCCAAGGGCTCGCGCTCGCGCCGCCTCTCTGTGTCCGCCCCGTCCGCCGCCAACAACACAGACACCCTCCACCTCCCTGCATCGTTCTCGACGGCCGGCGGCCCGGCGGCCGCGTCCACGTTTGGCCCTAACTCCATGGAGGTCCTCAGCCCGGCGTCGCGAGGCAGCGCGTCGCTCCCACCCGACTCCAAAATCGTGCGCCACAACGTCGCTGTTCTGGTGGGGACCACGTTCCTGGTCACCCTCACTGGAGTGTGGATCATGTTCTTCTTCAACCCGCCCTTGGCCCCGCGAAGTCAGAACCCGCTGTTCTTCAACCTGCTGTTGAATCAGTGATCTCCTGCCGGCACACATTGCGCCCCCGGCTCGCCTCAGAGCGCGTGCTCGGCCCAGCCGCGGCGCATTCGTCGGCTACGGCAAATAAGTAAGGTGTTTCACGACCGGTTTTAACCTTAGCGCCTGTTCGCCTCCCCTTACTGAGAGTTTCCGTATACCTATCTACATAATCATAAGGACCTTAGCAGCGCCACCTGCTCTGCCCTCTACACAAACTGGTCAATTCAATATGCTCAAACAAAGTTGAGGTAGCTGCGAAGCAGCGCATTCAGCCGATCCGCAAGAGCCTGCGGGGCTACCAGCGGAAAGACGACGAGAAATATAAGCAGGGACTGGGTGAGCAGAAACACGAGCAGGAAGACCCACGAAGTCCGCCGCTGATGGTTCGTGGACGCCTCGTGCGCGCTCTTGGCGGCAGCGGGGCTGACCCACAGCAGGAAAAGCGTATGCACGCTGTCAACGTAGGGAATGGCGAGCAGAGGCACTTGCAGAGCCAGAATTATGTGGCAGCCCAGAAAGTCGTACGCGAAGTCCAGCGGCTCAAGTAGCGACTTGATCATCAGCTCCTGAAACACTACGGGTACAAGCTTCCAGCCGAGCTTTGCCTGGCTCCAGTCGCCGGTCCACCACGGCGTGTTTGTGCGCTCGCAGCTGCGCTCCCTGAACAGAAGCAGCACCGTGAACAGAGCCCACATGCAGCGGTACACTCCGGTTATCGTCATGAAGCCGAGAAGCGCTGCTGGAAAGTCCTGCTGCTCGAGCGCGCACAGCGCCCACCATACCACAAACAGCCCCACCAGAACGCTCAGGTGCGAGACCATTGCCAGCGTGTTCGCAAGCTTCCTTGTGCCAATGCACGCGCTAAGCAGTGACATCACAAAGCAAACGGGCACTACTGCCAGCCCGAGAGCAAGCGGCGCCGCAGCTACTGCCAGAGTCCGCAGGAGTGTGTTCAGCTCGATTGGGGTCTCGTCCTCGGAGTCTACGCTCGTCGTGCTCACGTATATGTAGGCCACGCCAATGCCAAACAGATTCAGTAATGCTGCTCCAACTTGGAAGAATAGCGAGTTGCGAAACGATGGTCGCGAGCTCTCCTGCAAGCGCGTTCGGTACCTCACACCCGTCAGTTTCACTCTTGTCTCGCGATCAAATGTGTTCCACGAGCTCGCTAGAGAGCCGGAAGTAGTCGCCTCCCAGAACCACGAGAGCGTGCGTTTATAATCCACGAAAAATTTGCTGAAGTTGAACTGGTGCGGGTTGTAGATACTCGGGCAAAAGCAAAATGAAAACGTCGTCAACCAAAACCACAAATAGGTCGGCGACCACAGGGCGATCGAGGCGAACAGCAGTTGACCGGCCCCTTGCAGTCCGCGCGCAATCTCCGCATGGTACCCGGCGTACAGGCTAGCGAAGGGCAGCCTAGTGGTGGCCAAGCCCCGGCCCGTCGCAAGATAGCGCGCTCCACCAAAATTAATATCCTCCCAAAACGTGCGTGCATATATTCTGCACGCAAAAATCTCAAAAAGCATTGACAGCGAACAGAAATGGCGCGCCACTCTTTTCATGCTTCGGAAGATCCCTCGCTCGGTCATTTCCTGTATGAATAGAGGACACAGAGAGACCACGAAGACGAGAATGATCGACAGAACACATCTCTGAACCCAGTTGATGAGCGGTCGAATGTTCACGCATCCTTCAGGCTGACGCTTGTCTGACGCCAGGGCGTTCTTATTCACAACACATACAGTATTGACCATCCCAAGTGAAGTGATCCATAGTATCAGCATCATGAGCATTTCCAAAGACATCATGATGAGAGCATTGTTGATATGAAACCCAGCATGCGCAAAGTAGAACGACACAAAGCGATGAAATGGTAACTGTGTGCCCAACTGGAAATACTCTCGGCTTAACATCTGTTCGCCCATGCCCGCCCCTATCTTGGCCGTGAAATTCAGAACAGACACAAATCCCAGATCTCGTCCCTTTCCGCACTGATAATACTCACTATGTCGGATCCGGCCGCCTCTCACAGTGGCCGTGATGCCAGCGTAAATGTCCTCATTCAAATGAAGACCTCTCTGTCCCTTAGACACGCCGCCTCGAGTTGTCATGTACACAGCGTTGAGAAAGTCTGGATGACCGTAGTGCAGCTTGGCATCAACCTTTGCTAAAGTGCGGGAGAATAGTGTCCCGAACGTTTGCTCCTTTCCAGCTGCGACGTCTCCGATAATACCCAAGTTTTCACTGAAAATGTACTCACGAGCGCCTACAATAGCCACTGGCGGCGAGCTGTTGGAGTCTAGAATCGAGTCTGAACGCCACGGACCCATTGAACAAGTCGCGGAGGTACTGTTCGTATGACCAAACTCCCCTGTGCAGGGCTGCCCGGGTGAGATAGCGTTGGGCTCGAACTCCTCGAGGATGTTTCGAATTTTGAGGCACTCCTCCAAGTAGTTGTCTTGGTTGGCATCTACAAGCTGGATATATTCACCGCGATAGAAGGGTAACGCACAGTTTTGATTGTCAGACTTCCCATCTCCCATGAACGGGTTTCCGCTGAGCCTTATGCGCAATCGCGGCGCTCGGAATCCGGACTCCATGAGGGGGCACGACGCATCCGTTATGCATGAGTATAAACATCCGTCGATCTTATCCTCCTGCACATAACAGATTCGCAACTCTGGAATTATCGAAAGTAGTGTCTCAACCTCGTCTAGTTGATTTCTCGTGAAGCAGGAATACAGTTGCATAGACACCAGTAGCGTTGCCTTTCGATGAGCCACTTCGTGTGAATTGTTTACTTCGTAACTCACTGAGCTGCTACTCTCGTCACGCAGCTCTTCTTCCGCAACACCCAGCACCCTTATGGCGGGATAATAGTTAGCAAATCCCTTGAGGGTTCTGTATAGTGTCTGCGTTCGCTCTGAGCACCACAAACGTGTTTTTTGGGTCTCGTTGGGGTCTAACGAGCCGAATCCTATTTGTTGGAGAACCGCGCGCTTGTTCACGGAAGTCTCGTAATTGTCTCTTTGGGTCGCTTCGAGGCTATCACGTATATTGTTCGATTGAGTGGCATCTCCTGCAGTATTGTCCTCACCGTCAAGAGCTTCGTAGTAACCATGGCAGAGACTCGTACTGAAACTTTCCCTTTTCGTCTTGTCCAACTCCTGGACGTAATTCTGCCACTGTTGTGGGTACCGACGCTGGAGATATTCGAGAATGGTGAGGTCGGCACCCTCTTCCACTGTCAAGCTCTCCTTCAAGGTCACGATCATCTTCTCTTTGTAGTGAGGAATAAGGACGGTAAATGCCGGCATCTCCGCCACCGGAGGGGCGGATCTCATCGGCGTGCTCAAACTCTGAGCAAAGAATGAAATTCGGCGGTTAGCAGCTGAAGACTCCGCAAGGATGTCGTTGAAGTTGTTATCCTCGCCACAAGCGAAAACTTTGGGCTCCTGTGTAGATCCGTTCAAAGCTAGTAAGGCCCCCGCTTGTTCAGCACTCATGATGTGGTTGTCACGCATCGAAGTAACGATAGCGGTCCAAACAACCCGAATGGCGAAAGCGGTTGACTTGGGGTTTGCGCACGTATCTGTCTCGAGCAACTTAGCACAAATTCGCTGTGAAAGTCTTGAATACTTGTTTCGCCAGGGTGACCAAACTGAGATTCCGTCGCGAAAAGCTATGGCCACCGATACCACAGTGCAGAATATGACATACCAGAGGTATGTGTCCAACAAGAACAAGGTCATGTCAGTCAGTACAATTCCCACAAGGATCAATCTTGTGTAAATAAGCGAGACGTATGGCGCATATACGTCGCCCGAAAATGTGCTCTGATGGCACATGATACCTAGCTCGCGAATCGGATCGCGTACACTGAGTGTCAGGAAAAAGTAGGACTCTATGAATTTCGCCAAAAAGATACCAAAGCACAGCATCCAGCTCAGCAGCGCGCTACCCTTGTTCTGCGCGGGAAAGTTGGCAGTGAACATCCTGTTGGCGAGAAAACGTCTGAGGGACTTGTCCGGGTTACGCGACCAGTACCCCTTGTTAAAGTGGCCCAGGATCGCATCGAGAGGTTGGCAGCTGTAGTAGCAGGTGTAGAGGATGGCCAGAGCAAGCAATACGCCGGACACGATATTGGCTGGTGTCGACTCCTCCCTGTCGGCCTCCCAGGACATGAACATAAGGGTCAGTACTGCAGGAACTGCCAAGAGACAAAACGTGAATAAGACGGCGACCAGTCGCGGCAGAACTGGTTTAGAGCCCGGATATCTAAACGGCACAAACCTAAGCTCACCCACCAGTGCCACGATGGTGAGGAAGGGTCCGATCAAGCCGCCAAGGCTCATAAGCGTCAGCCTAACGAACAAACGTGGCGAGGTAGGATGGGTGTAGTCGTAGTAGGGTGTATACAGCGTTGGCGAGTTGAAGCAAGTATAATACCAAAAGACTGAGGCATGCAGAATCCACATGCGACTAAAGTTCGTGATATTGTGTAGCCAGGTACGCGACTCTCGATAAGTCTTTCGAAATGCGCATGTCCACTCCACTTCAGGCAGAAGAGTGTACCAATCGTCGACAGGTTGGTCTACCAGTAATCGCTCTTGACCATGCTCATACGGACTGCTTGAGGTCTCACTACTTGCAAACTTCAACTTCAGCCTTTTGAGCCCTCCTCGGTACCAAAAGAGCTGGTTCATATCGTCGTAGCCGATGAAGTCCTTGTGATCTCCTTCACGTCTTACCCAGCCGTGCTCCCTACTGTGGCGGAAGTTATAGTGTCGATAGCACTCGTAGATTGGAGTGACAACCTTGTCGAGAAAAAAATGGTCCGGGACCATGATCTCGGTCGTGAGAGTGGGAAACGTTCCTTGGACTGAGCGCGCGAAATAATGGTCGCGACATGCTTTGACAATAAATGCAAGACACTCGGGCATGAAGCGGACCTGGTTGGCTTCTGTCCAACAGCTCAAGTAGATGATCACATCAACTAGCCTCTGACCGTCAGAACGGGTACCCTCGTGATAGTTCCAGATCGCCTCCGAGGCCTGCAAATTCAAGTTTTCTATCTCCTTCGCGGTCATTATATGGTCGTCATCCCAGTCTTTGCTCACAAAGGGGTCTGGTTTACTTTCATCGGCTTCGGGAGCGGCAGCATCAAGATCTTTGGCGGCAAAGTCGATGGCGGCAGCGTCACCTGCTAGATCGATTTTGTCCATTTGGGAAGCAAAATACCACTTCCGGTAGTTGGCTTGGCTGCCGGAAATGTAGTCGCTCTGTAAGGAAAGCAGAGCGGCACGCGGGGAGCTCCGCGCTGCCCTCGAGTCGAGCTGGCTCATGAGAAGCTCAAAGACGCTGACCGAGGCATCGAACTGAAACCCAAGGACGCGCCGGACCATGTCGATTGACGCCGCTATGTGGTCGACCGAGAACGGCGCCTTGAATCGCAGTGCGTCAGAGCTACAAGGAGCTCTGTGCGCTGCGGAGTCTGCCGGGTAAGAGCCACACTCATCGCGCGCCGCGAGCAGGGAGAGCCTCTCGTCGCGGCAGACCTGAGCGCCAGTCCAGGCAGGATAGCTGGTTTTGTTCCAGTGGACGCCGTAGGTGAGCGATTGACCGAGCAGCGGCTGGCGTCGGGTCTCGCTGGCCAGCCAAGGATCGAAAGGGGCGCCAGGGGTCACTTCGGGCGTCTGGAGGTCATCGAGGGGCCACTGCTCGCTTTTGAAAGGGGGCGGCGAGTCCACGAAACTGAACTCCGGATCTTCCTGCTCCTCGGAGCTCCCGCGATCATTGTCCTCCTGTTCGCCGGTAACCTCCTGTTCGCACGGCATGGCGGAGAGGTGCTGGCACTCGCGAGTGCCAACCTATCTGCAGAACGCACAGCAGAGAGCTGCATAAAGACCTTACCCTTGCATGACCGCTGCATCAGCGCGCAGATCTAAAGCTGACGTAGATGCGGGGCTTGGGGCGGTCGCTTACCGGCCAGCCCACGCACACGTCGCCTACACCGCACACGATTTTTCAAATTCTTAGTGAATTGGCATGAGTTTCGAGCTGTTTGCTGCTGCTGGTGAGCAAACGAGTCGGCGTGCGAAATGGCGACTTCGTGAGGCCATGGCCAAAAACCACACTTCAGCGCTAAGCACTACATTGGCCAGCACTCTCCGGCCCGGCCGCAGCACAACTCACTGCAACTGTCCAAGCAGCTCGATCTGGGAAAGAGCAGCGTCAGCGCAGCGCCAGAACTGCGCGAGAATCGAGCGCGCCACGCGTGCAAGGCACCTACACGGGCATGACGGGCTCGTTCCGCGATACCGCCAATGCGAGCACTGGGTGGGAAGCGGCCATACGGTGATTAACGAACGCGCGCCCCCAGGCTCGAGCCACTGGACGCGCAGCCTGCTTGCCTTGCATCCCCCACAATGCAGCGGTATAACGGCCATGTGCCGCTGAACACGTTCCAGCGGCTGTTTCTGTTTGCGTCGAGCGGGATCGCCGCGTTCATTAATCCGCGGCGCGCGGACCTCATTGCGACATTTGGCGAGATGACCGTGCAGCCGTACTTTGCGCGGCGGCTGAAGCTGGCGATGCTGAGCGACAAGGTCGGGCGGCAAATTTTGCGGGAGAAGCCGCGCATCTCGTCGACGACGCTGGACATAGCCGCGCTGCGGCGGCTGCCGGAGGGCACGGTCGGGTACCAGTATACGCAGTGGCTCGACACGGAGCAGGTCTCGCCCGACACGCGGCGGGCCGTGCGGTTCGTGGACGATCCCGAGGAGGCGTACGTGATGCAGCGGTACCGCGAGTGCCACGACTTCTACCACGCCATCACGGGGCTGCCCGTGGTCATGGAGGGCGAGGTGGCCGTAAAGGCGTTCGAGTTCGCGAACCTCGGGATCCCGATGACGGGCCTGGCCGCGCTGAGCGAGCCGTTCAAGCTCGGCCCGGGCGCGCAGCGGCGGCTCAAAGAGATCTACCTGCCCTGGGCGCTCATCAACGGCACGAAGGCGAAGTGTCTGCTGAACGTGTACTGGGAGAAGCAGCTCGAGCGCGACGCGGACGAGCTGCGCGCCGAGATCGGCATCGAGCGGCCGCCGGACCTGCGCGCGCTGCGCCGCCACGAGCGGCGGCGGCCGCGCAAGGCGCGGGCGAGCGCGCCGCAGTGAGCGCGCCGCAGTGAGCACGCCGCAGTGAACACGCCGCAGTGAGCGATAAGAGCAGTAATGAGATAATAAATATGCTATATGCGGCACACATGTGTGCAAAGCCTTGCGAGAGACCGCCGCCGCAGAGCGCGCGGCTGCTCCCAGGACGGGGTGCCAAAAGTGCTGTGCTGAGGTGCGTGCGTGTGTTGTGAGGGAGGGGTTCATGTCAGCCCGGCGGGCAAGCAGGGCCGAGGGAGGTGCGGCCCGCCGTGCCACTCCCTCCCCACACACCCACACACCCAGGATGAATGCTGAGGAGGAGGCGCAATTGCGCGATGCGTGCCTTGCTGCGCGCGACCTGTCGTACTCGCCGTACTCGAAGTTCCGCGTGGGCGCGGCCGTGCTGTTCGCGGACGGGCGCATAGTGCAAGGCGCCAACGTGGAGAACGCCAGCTTCGGCGCGGGCGTCTGCGCCGAGCGGTCGGCGCTCATCACGGCGCGCATGAGCGGCCGCGCCGGCGCGGCGGGCGCGCAGATCAAGGCCATTGCCGTGGCGTCCGACATCGCGGAGGTGGTGAGTCCGTGCGGGATCTGCCGGCAGTTCATTCGCGAGTTCGCACCGCTGGACACGCCCATTCTCATGTTCGACAGCCGCGCGCGGCTGACGCAGCGCACGCTCGAGGAGCTGCTGCCGCTGAGCTTCGGGCCCGAGCAGCTGCGCGGCTGAACCAGGTCGTGCGCCGCGCGCGAGCGCTGCGCCCGATGCGCAGCCACCGTAGTGCGCAGGGCGCCTAGTGCGCAGGCACCTTCGTGTCGACGGCGGCCTTGATCTGCTGCTCGCGCAGCTCCGTTTGCATCTTCAGCAGCCGCTCGCGCAGCGTCTCGATGCGCGCCTCGGCCTGCTGCTTCTGCGCGCTGATGAACTCGAGCCGCTTCGCGACGTTGCTCTCGGCGTCCTGCCGCTCCTGGGGCACCAGCACCGGCCCGATGAGCTTGAAGATCTTCGAGTCCGCGCCCAGCTCGCCGAACTCCTCCTTCACGATGCGCGTCTCCTGGAACTGGATCTCCAGCTGCTGCAGCTCCGCCATGGCCTTATTCAGGTCCTGCTGGTCCTGCTGGAACGCTTGCGCTGCCGCTTCCATGTGTATATGCGTGGGGAGTGGGGGGGGAGGGGGAAGTGGGGGGTGCGATAGGAAAAGTTCGCGGTGGTGTGCCCTCTATGCAACACAAAAACCATGCTGGAGAAGGGCGGGCCCGCGCGCATTTGGCGAGCGAGGTGCTCGCTGTAGTCAGCCGTTGTTGCTCTACCCGCGCGCCCGCGCGCGCGCGCTTAACGTCCCAATGCCTGTCCTTGCCCAACCGCCTCAGCGGGCGCCGCCGCGCTCGCCCTGCTGGCAGCACACGAAGCAGCAGTCTCGGCGTGGAGGATCGGCGCGGCCGGAGGGCGCGCGCGCACGCGTGCGCACCCTAAGTAGCTAGCACAGTATAGCCCATATAGTTTCACGGCACCGCCTACGTCTCTGACCGGGGCAAGCGAGGCAGCAGACCGGCGGCAGAGCTAGCAATGATATTTCGAGAAGAGTTGCCCCCGCTGAGGTACACGCTGGAGGGCGGGGACGACGACGGCGCGGCGGGCGACGCGGCGTTCCTGACGACCTACGCAGTCACACTGCCCGCCGACGCGGCCGGGAAGGAGCTGGTGCTGCTCGCGCCGCGCGTGGCCCCGCTGGCCGGGGACCTCGGCGCCGTCCGACTCGCCACCGCGCGCCTCGAGGCGCGCACGCGGCCGGGGAGCGGCGTGAACTCGCTGCTGGCCGCCGCGCAGGAGTTCTACGAGGTGGACGCGCGCGCCGAGGACTTCGCGACGGTGCGGCGGTGGGACGTGGACCTGCTCACAACGCCGCACGGCGCCGTCGTCGCCGTGCTGCCGGCCGTCGCCGAGGCGGAGGCCGCGTTCCTGGGCCGCGAGCTGGTGCTGCAGCTCCGGCCCTTGCGCGTCGTGCTGGCCACGCCGGGCCTCAGCTTCATGGACGCGGCCGTCGCGCTCATTGCGACGCCCGACTTCGGCGGCGCCGCCGCGGCCCACGGCGTCCCGCTGGCGCAGCCGCCCGTGATCGTGCAGGGCGCTGGCGCCGCTGCCGTGTCGCGCGCCCAGCAGACCGGCGTGCCCGCGGCCGCGGTCGTGCTGCGCGCCGACGGCCCGACGAACCACGAGATCGTCACGCAGGAGGGCCTGCGCGAGCTGCGCACGGCGCTCTTCCGCGTGCTCCAGCTCAAGCTCGTGGACGAGCCGCAGGTGCAGAGCAGCCTGTCGACGCTGTATGTGTAACTGCCGACCTATTCATTGAAGCAAACGCCGTTGCGGCCGCCGTGGCCAGCGCGGCGGGCGCCGGCTCGGCTCGGCTCGGCTCGGCTCATGCAGACAGTAGCGTACATACATGCATCAATTACATACAAAATAAATTAAGGTGACGAGTAAGGGAAGAGGGGACGGCCCACGGCGCTCCCCGCGCTCAGTCCTTGCTCTTTTTGCTCTTCTTCTTCTCCTTCTTGGCCTCCGAGTCGTCCGACTTGCGCTTCTTCTCCTTCTTCTCCTTCTTGTCCTTCTTTTCCTTCTTTTCCTTCTTATCCTTCTTCTCCTTCTTCGCGGCGGGCGCGCTGTCGACGTCCATCTCGTCCGCGGCGTCATCGCTGTCCGAGTCGTCGACGTCGTCGTCAAGGTCGAGCTTCACGTTGACGCGGCTCAGCGCCTCTTCCATGGCCTCCGTGTTCTTCATGGGCGCCTTGCCCGTCTCGAAGAACTGCAGGCGCTCCTCGACCTGCTGCTTCAGCACCTGGCCGAACACGCTCGAGGGCGTCTCCGCAAACGAGTCGATTCGCGACGCAATCGTGCACTTGTTCGCCAAAAACCGGGAGATGCGGCCCTTGTTCTTCGCGCCGGCCTTGCCGATGAAGCTCGAGTGGTAGATGAGGCCGTACTTCGGCGTGTTGCCCTTCGTCTTCAGCGCGCGGAACAGCGCCTTCTCGGCGCCGAGAATCTGCACCGTCGACGCGGGGTACTTCGAAAGACTCACGAGCGAGCCCGCGTGCGAGATGAGGCGCGCGCCCACGATCTCGCCAATGAGCTCGGTCAGGTTCGGCGCCACGGTATGCATCTTCGAGACGAGGTACGCGTACAGGTCGGCGCGGAACTCCGTGATCTCCACGACGCGCTCTGCAAACTCAACCACGCACGCCATGTCGCCCTCGCTCAGGTCCTGGCCCATCGACGTCTTCGAGGCCTGGATGATCTGCGAGGCAAGGCCCTCGTCGTCGTTCACGACCGCAGCCAGCTCGTGCGTGCGCGACTCGTCGAGCTGCGCCTTGTCCACAATCACCGTCACCATCTTCGCGTAGTCGTGGTTGTCGCCCACAAGCGCCTTCAGCTCGGGGAAGTGCCAGCCGTACCACTCCTTCACGCGCATCGCGTACACGTTGATGTCCTTGTCGAGCTGGTCGATCAATGCAATGGCCTGGATGATGTGGTTGTCGTTCTTCGTCGTGCTGAACTTCACCTTCGAGCGCGAGTACGCGTGCCCGAGCCCGAGCTGCGCGCGCTCCATGTCGCCCTCCTCGAGCCCCTTCAGCAGCTTCGCGCCAAACGTGCGGATGCCGCGCAGCAGGTCCTGCGTCGCCTCGTTGGCCACCGTCTCGACGTGCGGGAAGTCGTCCTTGATGCTCTGGCCAAGGTTCTTGTCGCTGATGCCGAGACTCACCTTCTTCGACTTCTTCCCGGGCTTAGGGAGGTTCAACTCGAGGAAGCTGCGCAGATACTCGTTCACGATGCCCTCGCTGATGTCGTTCGCGTTCTCGAGCGCCTGCGCAGCGCCTTTGAAGGGCGTGAAGCTCACGAGCTCGACCATCTTGCCCAGCCGCGCAAGGTCCGTGGCCGCAGACTGCACCTCCTTCAGCCGGCTGCCGATCTCCTCGGGCTTCAGCGCAACCTTAAACAGCGCATAGCCGGTGGGCTCTTCGAAAAGAACGTAGTCTGCCATGCCGTAACTGGGTCGCTGAAAAATCTGAAGAAACGGGGTGGAGGAAAAAAAAAGATTGACTAAGGTCCCTCCCTCGCGCGCGCGGGTTGGGAACGCCCGCAACGGCGATAGCTTGTGGTCGGCGCTGGGATTGTTCGCTTCGCGATCCGCCGAGCCCGTTTGCAAAACTTCTTCGTTTGTCGCTCGCGTCTATATTTGTCGGAGGGTGTCCGTGATAACTGGTTCTATTGACCTGGCCTCGTCGGCGAGGCTATGGACGCGCTCCTCCACTAACTACGTCTGCAGTGCCATTACCGCCTAAAAATGGGCAAAGCAGTTAATCACTTTTTATAAACTATATAAGCTTGAAATCTGAAATTCACACAAGCGCTCGGTGCCGTCCTGCATCGCACTCCCTTCGTCTTCGTTCGATATGTCCTGGCCACCCCACGCATTACTTAGTAGGTCCTACTAACTTGAGGGAGTAGTCCCAATCTGTACTAAGGCGCGTACGTAGGCAGAAAAAAAAAGTAGATATTGAGACACACACCTACGACGAAGAGCCGCTCTGCCTGTTCAAACATGAGCTGCAGCGGTGTGGACTGTGCGAACCCGGCGGGCACTCTGAAGTGCCCGACGTGCCTGAAATTCGAGATCGACTCGAGCTACTGCAGCCAGGAATGCTTCAAACGCAACTGGAAAAAGCACAAGGCCATGCACCCCCAGGAAGACGGCAAGAACTACGATCCATTTCCGGCGCTGGCATACACGGGCAAGCTGCGCGCTTGCTACCCATTGAGCCCCAAGCGGCCCGTCAAGGGTACGATAGTGCTGCCCGACTACGCGGACGACGGCGTGCCGCACAGCGAGGTCAAGGAGAAGTACAGCAGGATAGAATACTGCGACGCGGAAACGATCGAGAAAATCCGCAACGTCTCGCGCCTGGCGCGCGAGGTGACCGATATTGCCGGCCGCGCCGTGAAGCCCGGCGTGACGACCGACGAGATCGACCGCCTCGTTCACGAAGCCTGCATGGAGCGTGGCGCGTACCCGTCGCCGCTCAACTACTACCATTTCCCGAAGTCGGTGTGCACCAGCATAAACGAGGTCATCTGCCACGGGATCCCGGACCAGCGCCCGCTCGAGGACGGCGACATTGTGAACGTCGATGTCACTCTATATAAGGACGGCGTCCACTCCGACATGAACCACACATTCTACGTCGGCGACAAGGCCCGCACAAACCACGACACGGTGCGGCTCGTCGAGGGCACGCGGCGCACGCTCGATGCGGCGATCGCACTGGTCAAGCCGGGCTGCCTCATCCGCTCGCTGGGCGACCAGATCGAGAGGACGGCGAAGGAGTACGGCCTGTCGGTCGTCCGGTCCTACACGGGCCACGGCGTCGGCAGGCTGTTCCACGGCGCGCCAAATGTGCCTCACTACGCGAACAACAAAGCGATCGGGATCTGCGCGCCGGGAATGGTGTTTACCATCGAGCCCATGCTCTGCCTCGGCGACTACCACGACAAGCAGTGGCCCGACGGCTGGACGGCGGTGACCCGCGACGGCAAGTGGAGCGCGCAATTCGAGCACACGCTGCTCGTCACTGAGGACGGCGTCGAGGTGCTCACCAAGCGCAACAAGCGCTCGCCGGGCGGACCTATCGAGATCCCGAAAAAGAAGTAGGCGCGAACCCACTCTTTTTCGTTCGAACATACGACGTGACACCGGAAAAGCCACCTGCATACTCTAAGGAAGCCCTACAAACTTAGCCTTTCTGGGCCTGCGCCTTCAGGCCAAACAGAAAAGCGTTCTACATATTAAATTGTGATAATCTTGAGCCGACATCACGCTTATCAGCCCCGTAAACTACGTACACGACTAAGCTTTCTCGGGCACAGCTCTCAGCCCGCTAGTTCCGCATCCTCGTACGGAAGCGGAGCTGTTTGGGAAATGGCTCGAGAGTAAGCCTCTCACTACCTTTCGAGGAGGGGTGTTGGTTTATCGTGTCACTGCGCGGGAGGCTACCGCAACGCTCCAGCTCGCCCGCAGTGGGCAGCGCCATTCTCTGGTGCCTAGACTCTCTTCCTAAACGCCCACCCTGGACCCCTTTCGTGCATGATCTAATTTAAGCTTTGTGCAATCGAATGCATATAATAATTAGTTAAGTTAGTTTTTACTCCGCGTTGCCGCCCTTGCGAGTAATGAGCGTCTTGCGGTAGTCGTCGATCTTGAGCTGCGTGATGACAAGGTTGGAGGCCGAGAGGTTGAGGGGGACCGAGTTGCCACTGGCCTTCTCGGTGGAGAGCTTCTCAACGTGCACGGCGAATTTGAGACGGTAGACAGAAGTGACTTTGCCCTCTTTGCCCTTGCTGGAGCCGCGGACGACCTGAACGACATCCTCGCGACGGATGGGCAGCGAGCGCACACCGTACTTGGCACGCAGCTCCTTCGACAGCGGCGCGCTCATGAGCACGCGGCGAATGTGCGAGGGAGCCTGGAAGTGCTGCTTCCGCGACTTGGAGCGCGAGCTGGAAACCTGCGGGTTCTGCTTCATGCTGTGTATGATATGTTCGGGGTGCGTTTTGGAAATCTACCACACTATTTCCACACAATACTTTCGGGGCGAGTCCTTTAGAGCAAAGTCAGGTGATTATTCTAAAGTCCCAAGCTACTGCGTACAGTCCCCTTCTCGACGGCGAGAAAGTTATTAAATAAGCAGATTACACAAGTGCCCCGAGCCCTACGCTCCGTTGTCAGTTGTTCTTGGGCCGCGCGGCTCACTCACATCAACTGGGTTCGGGTAGCTAGTTGATGCGCTAGGGCCAGGGCGGCATTGTGACATGAGGAGAACCTTGGGCTGGCTGTCTGAAGCTCGCCGGGCTGCATGGCGCGTGACGCTACGGTGCGCAACTCGTCATAGGGAAAAAGGGTGTGGAGAATTGCGCGGAAACTCTGAGGGTTTAATCGCTGAAAACATAGTGGCCAGTTCATTGCGGGCGTTGGTGTCGACAATATACGTAGAAGCCTTTATTTCGCATTAGAGCTATCAATAGAGGCTTTCGCCGATAAGAGTCGGTTGCGGTTGACGGTAAAGGTGGAGAAGGAGGGCGTTGGGTCCCTCATGACCGTGCCCACGACGAGGGCCTGGCAGGCGCTCCAAAATTATATCGACCAGAAGCCCTCAACTCAGTTCCGCGGACTCCAGCGCCGGGTCCATAACCCACATATTTAAAACACACGGCATCAATGTGAGATGCGATGGCGTGGACACCAGGAGGGAAGACGGGAGCGAAGGCGGGCGCAGTAGGAGATAAGGAAGACAGCTAAATTCCCGAAAGCCGCGAGAAAGCTGAGAACTGTACAAAATATAGTCGCTAAAAAGACGTGCCCATAATTGTAGATCTGACTTGAGACATTTGAAGCCTGACCCCTTCCACGACGATCGGTCAATTGCCCGTGACATTTGACAGCATCCAGGCCCACACACGCATTGTCTGCTTCGTTTTATCACGGGCAGCCACTGCCGGCGAAGCCGCGTTGGCCCTCCGGAATTGCCCCTAGCCGTAAACGTTTAGGGTAACACGTGACACGTAAAGTAACGATTTAAAGTGATTGGGCTTACATGCAACCCATTGATAGCCTCAAAGACCGTCTGATAGTGGACCTCATCAGCCAAAACATAGCCGTAAGCTCTGCTTTCTCCACCGTCCAGTAGCCATTGTCATGACCTACGCCTCATACGGGTACCCAGGGGTCACAATTGGCGGAGTTCACAAAGGGCATGCTCATAGCCACAGCCACCACTCCGGAGACCGCAAGTCAATGCCTCTACCTGCATCCCCTCACACCGCCTCGCGCACGTCTTCGTCTTGTAGCTACTCGTCGGAAACCTCTGATAGCTTGCTGAGCTCGCAGGACGAGAGCGATAGCGCCTTGTACGCCCCTGGCCCCATTCACCCGCACGACAGCTTCCTCTGTGGCAAACACCGACCATTGGAGACTGTGACCAGAGCTCTTCCGACCATCTCAATTAGTCGCTCTAATCGCAGATCTTTGTCGCAAAGCACAGCAATGCTGCACGAGAAGATGTCGTATAGGCCTATGGGGAGAAGCAGGGACGGCACCCTACGATACGCCATATACATGGAAGAAAGTCACGGCTTTCGGTGGAACAAGAACATTCAAAGACTGCACACAAAGATCCTGGACGGCTCCCACCAAGAGCACATGGACGGATACCTCGACTTGGGTAGCGATGACGAAGAGGACTTCACCGATGATGACTACGATGATTCATACGACGACGAACCTTCGCATGAGCCTGTGACTCTCCTCAATTGACTGCATACATACATCTAATTTAATTCTCATTACAGCGCTCCAAGTATTTGCATAGCTCATGCCCCCCGCTGGCTGCCTCGAGACGGCTTGGCGACAGTTTGTTTACGCCAGCGTGAGGTATGCATGAACCCTTAACTGCACTTATTTACCCTGTGATAACAATTCAAAGTGCTGCTGCTGCGCTATCGCTGTCAAAGCCGCCACTCAGCGAAGTCTCATGGTGACAGAATTGTAATGGATTTCAGTGACATTGAGCATTGTGAGAAGGAACTATGTGATGCGAAGAGCCTTCTTGCTTATCTGGAGTTGCACAAGCAGATGACGTCTGTCATATACGACACGATGGAGGAAACCACAACAAAGACAAGCACCACTCTTCGTGTTTTGAAAGATGTCCAGAACCTGCTCTCTAGATCTAAAACGGAGTTCTGCCGTCTCATAAAGCCTAGTGAGGACCGTCAGGCGGCGCAATTGCCTCGAGAGCATGCAACTTCTGATTTGAACAGAAAAGGAAATGCTCCTAGTGAGCCGAACAACGAGGCTGTACAGGCGAAGCCAGCGGCAAACTCAAAACACGAGGTGAGCGCGAGAAACTTGAAGACCCCCGGTCATTTCCAGGGGCCAATGCGTCGTGAAACGTCTTGCAACAAGCCTCGTGCTGCCAAAATGCGACGGCTCTCCGTGATGCGCAGCACACAGGCACCGCTGAACCCGCGCACACTGCACAGAAATGTACAGCCATCGAATCCAGATGCCGAAAACACAGCTGTGCCGCCACGAAGGATAAAACACAATCGGAATTACCCAAAGCCGTGGCTAGACCCTCCGCCTCCTCCACCAGCGCCTCGCGCAATTATTGAGCCGTCGCCCGGGGAGGCACCTTCTGCATCAGTCCTGAATCAAATAAATCGAAGACAATCTGCCGCCCCGCCAATACTGCAACGTAGGCCGCGCCTCTCTGTAGCCTCTGTCCGCGCACCTCAGAATTCGCAGCGGCGAGCGACCTTCGCCGTGCCTTCGTCTGCTTCGACAGTCGTGGCTTCACAAGTGAACCGGGCGCAGTCTTCACAATCCTTGAGGAGGAGGAGGAGTTCGCTAGTGCCTGGGTTCACACCTTCGTCAAGGCTTTCTGTCCGGCCCGCGCCGAGCCGGCAGACTACTACGAGGCTAGACAAGATATTGGAGGACTAGCTAGAGGTCGAAAGACTGATATTGGAGGACACAGCGATCGAGCCCGCCCAATTGATGCCAAGACTCTCGATAATAATGTAATTTGCTACGTAGTGTGTGCCTATATCTCACTGCCACTATGCACTTATCTTCATGAACGAGGAAGGAATAATAGCTGGGCCGCCAAGGGGGAGGGAGGTCTGCATGGCGATCATGTGATTTTGCGCGAACCCTGAGTACTGCGTGAAGGCCATGGGGCGTGCAAAAACCGAAACCAGTTTAATTGTGAAGGAGAAAGGAACCTCTCCAATAAGCAGCTATAGCCATGTCTGTGCAAGTCGTGAATCCGAAAGCGGAGAGCATCAGGCGCAACGCGGCGCTCGCGGTCAACATCAATGCTGCGCAGGGTCTGCAAGGCGTACTCGCGTCCAATCTCGGCCCTCGCGGCACGGTGAAGATGCTCGTTGATGGCGCTGGCAACATCAAACTGACGAAGGACGGCAAAGTGCTTCTTAGCGAGATGCAGATCCAGAACCCGACCGCGATCATGATTGCTCGCGTTGCGAGCTCCCAGGACGATATCACGGGTGACGGCACGACTACTGTGTGTCTCTATGTAGGCCAGCTTTTGCGAGAGGCGAACCGCTTCATCACAGAGGGGCTGCACCCCCGCGTCCTTGTTGATGGGTTTGAGATTGCTCGCAAGGCCTGCCTGGAGTACCTCGACACCCTCAAGGTTGAGCTCAGCGAGGACCAGCTCAGCTCGCGAGACCTTCTGCTGCAGGTTGCGGAGACCTCGATAGCCACCAAGGTTCGACCAGAGCTGACGCGGGTCCTGACCCCCATTGTCACCGATGCTGTGCTCACTGCTCGCGAGCCTGAGACGGGCCGACTCGATCTGCACATGATCGAAATACAGAAAATGCAACACCAGTCTTCAGCCTCGACGAGGCTCGTCAAGGGCCTGGTGCTCGATCATGGGCCACGGCACCCGGACATGCCGCGCAACGTGGAGAATGCGCACATCTTGACGCTCAACGTGTCCCTTGAATACGAGAAAACTGAGGTGAACTCCGGCTTCTACTACTCGAGCGCGGAACAGCGCGAGAAACTGGTTGCGAGCGAGCGCGCTTTTGTGGACGCGAAGCTTGCGAAGATCGTCGAGCTGAAGAACCAGGTCACCAAGGACGGCTCCTCGTTCGTTGTCATAAACCAGAAGGGCATTGATCCGCTCAGTTTGGACGTGCTGGCACGCAACGGCATCATGGCTCTTCGGCGGGCGAAGCGGCGCAATATGGAGCGCCTGCAGCTCATTTGCGGCGGCGCCGCACAGAACTCCGTGGACGACCTCTCGCCTGAGGCCCTGGGCTGGGCTGGCAAAGTCTACGAGCAGACGATTGGGGAAGAAAAGTTCACCTTTGTCGAGGACGTCAAGAACCCTCGAAGCGCCACCATCCTGATCCGCGGGCCGAACAATCATTCCATCAAGCAGGTCGAGGACACCGTCCGCGACGGCATTCGCGCCGTGGGTAACACCATCATGGACAAGACTCTGGTTTCCGGCGCGGGAGCCTTCCAGATCGCCGCCCACCACCACCTCACGACCAAGCACGCTCGAGGCAAGTCGAGAGCCGGCATTCAGGCATTTGCAGAGGCGTTACTTGTGGTGCCAAAAACACTGAGCGGGAACGCGGGCCTGCAGATCCTCGAAACCGTCAGTGAAGCCCAGGACAAGTTCAGCGACGACCCCACAAAGCCAGTAGGCATCGATCTTGACTCAGGGAAGCCCATGGATCCGACGACGAAGGGAATCTGGGACAATTACCGGGTGATCCGCAACTCTATTGCATCGGCGACGAGCATCGCGTCGAACCTGCTTTTGTGCGACGAGATATTGCGGGCCGGCAGGGCAACCAAGTAGTTTGGACGACCCGCACACCGAGCCTACACATTGTACAGTATGCGTAGCGTCACCAGTCTCCCGTCACCAGCCATCGACCAGGGGACGCCGAGCAATTGACACAACCAAGGCGCGCAGGTCTCATGCCTTGCTTTACTTTTTTTGCGGAGGCTGCTGCTTCCTTGTCCTACAGCTTGGGCCCGGCATGTTATGATTAGTGTCTAATAATAAATATCTGTGATTATATTTGCGTTCGTGGGGTGACTTGTGAGAACCGAAATGCGCGCGTGAGTGCACATGCGGAGGCGTTTGTTTGCTTGCTTGCCCGATTATTTGTTTCGATGAATTGTTTGTAGGCTCAACTCGGTGTGCAAAGCGTTAGCGATCTTGAGCCCATTCGTGCTCGCGGCGGATCTGAGCTTCCTCCTCCGGAGTGAAATCATTTACTATGTTGAAGGTCTTGCGAATCTCCTCAGGACTCTTGTTCTTGATCATGTTGGCGACTGTTCGCGAGCCCACTTCGAGCAAAGGCCTGATGTCGAGGTAGTTCGCAGTCATGATAATCTCGAAGAGCATCTCTTGGTCGACCTGCAAGAACTTCTGGTCCCATGGACTGATCTCACTGGTCTTGGCGCGGGCAACGCCCTCATCAGTGTTGACGCTAGCAGGGTCGGATCTATGATATTCGCAGTAATCCAAGACCTTGCGCAAAACATTAGACTGCACGTTGGGGACGGGGATGTCTGTGATGTCCTCGCCAATATCCTCCATCATATTTTTGAGCAAGAGACTCTGCTCCACCACCTTCTGGTCTACTGTGTAGCTAACGCCATCGGCGGAAATCAAGGTCACCTTCCGGGAGTCGACCATGGCAAGCTGTGCAAGGACTGCGCTACCTCCCAAACTGAACACCCGAGCTGGCAAAGGGAGCTCTAAGCTTAATAAGGGGACAGGTGCGCGCAGCAGATCGGTCGGCTCCACGCGATACAGTTAGTAAGTAAAGAAGAAGGGAATGCAGGACTCGTCTGATGACAAACTAACGAATAGGGTAGCCATGCCCTGCTGTTTCTAAATGGGGGTGGATCGAGGGTTTTTCGAAAGGCGTAGGCTTTTTAACGTCATGCGCTTTTCATTGCATATGTGTTGGGCCATCAGATGCGTTAGACGTGCAAAACCCTACTCTATCTGCTAACGAGCGAAATCAAGGGTAGTGTTAAGGGGAATACCCAACTACATCAAGCGGTGGCTTCTCCGCTTTTTTTCTCCTGCACCTGATGGAATGATAAGGATAACGCTCACTCTAGACACTCGGCTAATCTAGGTCGAAACCGCGCAAAAATTTTGATCTTCAGCTACCCTCTGAAGAGACCGGCATCGATATTACTGTTGAAAATCTCAATTTTCGGCCATAACGGGACCGAATACGCTGGGCGCGAAGTACAGGCGCTCTCGCACGGGGTGTTACACATGCAGGCGTCGCAAAAAGCGCTGTGACGAAGCAAAACCAATCTGTACAGCATGCAGAAGACTTTATCTCGACTGCGTATATCCTCCAGAGGATGCTGGCTGGTCCTTCAGAACTCCGCTTGACGTAAGTGTGCACCCCACAGAGTCCCCGCAGCCGATGGCAAACGACTCACAGCTATGGAACACACACCCCCAGTTGACGCACGAGGGCATGTTCCACCCATCTCGTACGACGTTACCCCCAGACACCCACGACCAGGCGGCAATTTTGGACCACAATGACATGCGCAGCCTTGGTGACCTGCACTTCCCGCTCCACTTCGGAAGAGTAGACGGAGCCCAGCAACATGACTTCTCGTCAGAAAGTGAGTCACTGGCATCGCCTCAGGGTAATATGGAGCTGAATTCCCTTAATGGCGGCGGGCGGGAGTTTATGCCGATGCTACAACCGCTCGCAAACTCTCAGATCCCAAATGATTTGGGTCAGTCTCATGCTGCAGGCTTATACCAAAGATCTCACGAGATGAATGCGAATCCTGCGGCTGATAATAAAATGGACGTGCCCTTTCCAGCGGCCGTCGGCCCTTGCAGTCTGGAGGGATTCGAGCCAGAAGGGCATTTGCCACCTCATATGACCGCCCGCAGCTCGACAATGGTCATCAAGGACTCACACGAAGACGCGGTCTCGTCCGCAGGCCCGTCCACTGTGGCAATTAGAGAGGCTTATCCTGACCTCAACGAGAACGCCATTCAGCTGTTTCGCTATTTCCGAGATACCCAATCCACTGTGATGAGCGTCTCTCCGCTGAACTACTTCCGATCCGTATTTCTGGCCTTTTCGCTGCGGTATAGAGCCATCATGTATGGAATCTTGGCCTGGGCCGCTTGGCATCAGGGCAACCAGGAGGAGACCGCGAAGCGCTACTTCGACCGTGCGTCGAAACTTATCAAAAACGAGACTTTCAACTCTCGCTCCAAGGAGGAAATACTTGCGGCTCTCCTTGTGATGGCGTCTGCCAAGGTTTGTTCAGGGGACACCACCGATTGGCGTCCATACCTGCTTCTGGCTGGTGAGACGATACACGTCCATGGCGGTCTCATGAGCTTTATGGAGTCCGAGAGCGTCAGGTGGCTTCTGAAAAACTACGCATACCATGAGATTCTCGCGAGCTCGTCTTTGGACATGCCACGTCTTTTCTCGGCCAACGACTTTGAGATTATTTTTGATCAACCGAGCTCTGCGAGCTTGCCAGACAGCTTGTGCGCATGTTGCCAGACCATCTTTGTGAATCTGGAGCGAATCAATGAGCTGACCAGAGCAGTTCGCCTGCTCCTGATATCAAACCGGGAGGGAGTGCAGGGGTATACATACGAGACTACCAAGTTGCCAACCCCACAGCCGCTATCTGAACCATCTGAGGAGGAGGTAGAGCGGCTCTACACTCTAGCACATGATCTGGAGATGAAGATTTGGTCGCTGGAGCCGAGCCCTAAGATCTTGCAGAATTTATCGGAGGACGATATGAGGCTGCAGCTTGCGCTGTTCGATGTCTTCAAGCTGGTGGCAATTCTGCACCTGTACCAGAGTGTTCTTCGAATTAACTCCTCCTCCTTTTCTATGCGCATAGTGACGCACAAGCTTCATCGGTCAATCAACGAGCTATTCGGAACAATGGTAGAGGGCATACTTCTCTTCCCATTGTTCATTCTTGGCATCGCAGCCACATCACCGGAAACTCGACAATATGTGGAGGACCGCTTTACTGGTATGGCGAACCGGCTCCGTGCTCGTAACGTGAAACAAGCACTTATGCTGGTACAAAAGGTCTGGTCGCGCGATCATTACGGGCAAAATCACGTCGACTGGAACGAGCTAGTCGATAGAGAGGGCCTGCACTTCTGTTTTGCTTGATCGCTAGGGAGGATTGAGAATAGGTTTTACTTTCCCAGGCTGCCTGAGCTTCTTGCATCTCATGAAGCCCTCGCGCTTCCTCTGGGCCTTCGCGAAGGAAATAAAAAAAAGGTGCTGCAACAGTATGTTGCGCTGTTGCGGCTCGCACATCAATCTTTTACTTTATTCTTAATGTTTTTGTAACTCTCATACTATCGAATACATAAAATTCACTTGAGACTCAGCGTCTTATCTGGCCTAAAAAAGAGCATTCCACTTAGACGCAAAGCATTTACTCACAAAAAACGATGCCGAAGAGACAAGGTAGACTATTCCGGAGAAGAGAATGACACCCAGGAAGTGGTGACCAGTCAAAGCCCCGCTGATGGGAATACCAGTCAGAACGGCGAAACTAGCGATCATGTATGCAGTGCCGAACCGGCGACCCATGTCTTTCACGCTAGATAGCCTGGGAATGGTGATAAGCGTAAGCGAGATCACCGCGCCACTGCTAATCCCAAAAAGTATAGCAAACGCGATCAGCCCTGCTTTACTGCCGCCCGCAGGCAGCCAAACAGCCAAACAAAGAAGCCCGGAGAGAAATGAGAAGACAACCATCATGTTGAAAGAACCAATACGGTCGGCTATATAGCCGGTACTGATGCGGGAGATAATGGACGCCGTTGAGAGATAAGAGACCAAGTTGCTCCCAAAGGTACGTGTAAAGCCACGATCGACTGCGTAGGTGACAATGAACTGCATCGGCACAAAGATGGCCCACTCCGCGCAGAAGAGCCCAACGACACAGAACACAAACGCAGGCTCCTTGAGTGCTTTCAGGTCGGGTTTGATCTCGGTCCAGTTGATAGATCTTTGGATGTGGCGAGAGCGAAGCGTCAAACAGCTCGTAAGCGCGCAGGCAAGGACTATGAAAGCTGCTGTGCGCGCAGTCCAGCCGAAAGAAGTCCTATCGAGCAGCTTATTATACACTTGGTTGAAGATGATTCCTCCCACACCACTCCCTGACGCCGCGACGCCAATGGCAAGACCGCGATGCTTGTCGAACCAGTGCGTAAGGACACTCACGCACGGGTTGAAGATCAAAGAACTGCTGAATCCGCCAAGTATAGAGTAGCAAAGGACAAATTGATAGTACTCCTTGCACGCCGATAGCAAAAACATGGCCAGAACCCACCCTGCTGAGCCTACCAGAATGAAGGGACGTACTCCATAAGCATCAACCACGGGTCCCACCAGGACGCCCATGAAGTAGAAGATGAAGAGCTGCACTGAGAACATCCAGCCGATTCGAGACGCCGAGTAGTCCTTCAGGTAATTTTTCTCTAGCCACTGGAGGAGAACGCTTGTACCACTGGACATGCCGAATGTCATGACTATGGCCGTCCACGAGCCCAGAACCTGCAGCCAAGCTCGCCACCCTCCATCGGGTACGTGGCTGTCAATTTTCGAGCCGAATTCCCCGTCTTCTTTTTCAGCCTGCGAGCCGGTAGAGCCGGTAGGGTCGCTTGAGACCGAGGATAGGCTGGTGACTGCGTTGGCCTTGTTGCTTGTCGTCGGCTCAGCCATCGCAGTCTTGTGATCGTTCAGCGCCGGCTCGAGATGCGATGAGTCCATTGTTTCTGTTGTCTTCCTCACGCAAGTATTGACTTGATCGAGTTCTCGCGGTTTGATCTCAGCCGGTTCGTCCAGCACCCGCAGCAACGAAACAATTTAGGATGAAGCTAAGCTGATTGAAAAAAAAAAAAACGACTAAAAGCGCCCAGATAATTTCAGGTCAAGCTGAAATGCGCTCAGGTAAGGGCTTATCTATGCGTCATACAGATAGCGCAGCCCCGGTGCTGGAGGGCGCTGCAAATGCTAGTCTAGCTGACCACATGACGTCTCAGGTACGCTGCCGCTTAGAAATTGTTGGGTGACACGTCTGACATGACAGCTGGACGGGTGTTTCAGGGGCCCAAGGGTAGTAGGGGTAGTTAGGCGAGGTCAATGGTTATGGGCGGCACGATGAAGCGCTCCCGAACCTGGGAACGACGGGTGAGTGGGAACTTCGAGTAGACTGAACTAGTAGCACTAAAGACCATGAACCATTTAATCGCTGCCTGCTTAATTGAGAAACTATTTCAAAAAAAACTAGCCCCCCAGCAGCGTTCTTCTTGACCACGCGCGCACGTGCTGACATATAGAGATAGTGCGCTTAGTTTTGTATGTATCTAAATAAGAGCGCAACGGTCGATTTTGTTGCGAAGCTCTCATCGCGTTGCCACCTTTCATATAAACACATAAATTGGCAGATGCATCCACCGCGTCTGCCGAGGTCCTAGTATAGAATTGTAGGGGGGACCCTCGCTCACTTCGCCAGAGCTCTGGTCTAGCCATTTCGCGTCGCCGTGGTCATATGCCCGTCTTCCCTTCGTACCACCAACGCACGCGTAGAAGGCGGTGTACAATCGACTGCGCCGAGGAAGCACACTCCTGTAGACCGTTTGCGACTTTGTCGAGCATATCTTTGTGAACATGTCACTGGACGGCTCGACTGAGCAAACGCTCAGAAGCGCACAGGTGAACAGCCTGGAACGCATGCTCAGGTTCAACAAAGACGCGGAGCAGGACGACTCAGGCACCCCCGTGGCGTGGAAAATCCTCGTCTTCGACACGGTAGGCAGAGACATTGTGTCGAGCGTGTTACGCATGAGTGATCTCTTTAAAAACGGTGTGACCCTGCATCTTCTCTTGAATGCGAAGCGCCACGCCATTCCTGACGTTCCCGCGGTCTATTTTGTGGAGCCGACGGCGGAGAACGTCGAGATCATCGGCAAGGACGTTGCGAGTGGACTGTACAGCTCTTGGAATATTAATTTTACGCGCCCGCTCACACGCGATCTGCTGGAGGACCTCGCGGCGAAGACGCTGCACTCGTCCGTGCGCATCTCACAAGTCTACGAGCAGTACCTTCAGTTCAACGTTCTGGAGCCGGATGTGTTTACTCTAGACCTGCCGAACACATACAAGCTGCTTTCGGACCCTCGCACTTCAGAGAGCGAGATTGAGACGCGCGTGTCTAAAATTGTCGACGGTCTCTTTTGCATGCTTATGACTTTGGGCGTGATCCCGGTGATTCGTGCCTCAAGAGGTAACGCGGCGGAGATGGTGGCGCAGCTTCTGGATGAGCGCCTCCGCAGCCTCCTGATCAACAAGCGGGGCGAGCTTCCGCAGTCCATGAGCGACCGAAGGGTGGTGTTAACGCTCGTTGACCGTAACTTCGATCTTGTTTCCATGTTCTCCCACTCCTGGACCTACCAGAGCCTGATCAACGATACCTGCGAGTTCAAGCGGAACGCGATCAAGGTCCCCGATGGGAAGATCTACGACATTGAGCCCACCGACACATTCTGGCAGCAGAACCAAAGGCTGCCGTTTCCCGAGGTCGCTGACAATCTCGACGCGTACGTGACGAAGTACAAAGAGGACGCGCGCAACGTGACCGGCCACGCGGATCTCGAGGACCCCACGTCGGTCGACCTCGCACACACCACCACGTCGCTGAAGACGGCGCTGACGGCGGTCCCTGAGCTGGCGCAGCGCAAGAAGTCCATTGACATGCATATGAACATTGCGACGGTTCTGCTCAAGGCGATTGGCGACCGCGGGCTCGCGCAGCTGTTCGAGGCTGAGGAGACGGCGAACCGGCAGTCCGCGAAATCCATACTCGAACTCGTTAAAAACCCCGAGCTCGGGACGCTGGAGGACAAGCTGCGCCTGTATCTTGTATACTACATCACGACCCACAGCCCAGGGAAGTCGGTCAGCAAGGACGACACGGCAGCCATCGAGGAAGCCCTGGCCGCGCTGGCGAAGACCAACGAGCAGTTTGCCGACAAGGTGGAGGAGAGCCTTCGCGCTCTCAAGTATGTGAAGCGCACCAAGGAGATATCCCGCATGGCGGTTGCCGCGTCCGGCGGCCAGAACCCCGCGTCGACCAGCGTGGCGTCGCCCGACTTGTTCCGCAGGTTCACTGGCTCGCTTACGGACAAGCTAAACCAGGGAGGCTCGCTGACGGAGGGGTTCGGCAACCTGATCTCCGGGGTCCGCAACTTCTTGCCGGAAAACAAGGACCTACCCATCACCAAGATCGCGCAGCAGCTGCTCGACCCGACAAGCCACTCTGCGAGCTCCACATCCGTGGTCGTAGACGACTTTCTCTACTTTGATCCGCACGACACGAGAGGTGCGCACACGCGACCGCCGCCCAAGCGCACGGTGTACGACCAGGCCATCGTGTTTATGATGGGGGGCGGCAACTACTTCGAGTACGCCAACCTCATAGCCAAGCTCGGCAAGAAGGTTCTCTATGGAGCCACCGACATCCCCACCGCCCACCAATTCGTAGAGGAGTGCGCCGACTTGGGTGCGCAGGTGTGAGAACGCGCAAACATAAAAAGCTTTACGACCCTGATAAACTAGATAACGGTGCTTCGCAAAGGTCTACACTGGATTCCAATGCCGCAAAGCAGTGGCGAACGACGCGGCAAGACCCAAGTTTCATGGTCCGCGATCGCCTAGAAGCGCTGCCAAGTAGCTCTTTCTATACAATACTGACGTTCACGCGAGGAGCGCTGGAGGGGTCGAGAGAGCTTTCTCGCTATGATAGCTAAACACGGGATGGCGATGATGAGACAAGGACGCCCTCTAATTAGCCGGCACGGCCGCATATATCAGCACTGCTTCACGGTCCATCCTGCTGCCTTTCAGTTCGACGATATAGCTCTACTTTTGCTATGCAATGCATGTGCTCTGCATGGCCCTTCTTCGCACACGCGATAGGCACGCACTGCTCGCATCTATCCGGCGATATGCGGGCTTGCCCTCTCCCACCGCGCCAAGGCTAGGGCAGAAAGCTCCCCCCACTGCTCAAGACGGCCGCGTGTGTGGGGGAAGGAGGAGGGACGCACACCGACGCGCAGTAGCGAACTCAATACTATACAGTAAAGCCAATATGGAATTCAAGAGCAGAAGGTCTGTGGTGCACTCGGCGAAAGGAATTGCTGCGTCGTCGCAGCCGCTGGCAGCCGCAGCCGCCATCAAGCTGCTCGAGCAGGGCTGCAACGCGGCCGAAGCGGCCGTCGGACTGAGCGCCGCGCTGGCTGTCGTCGAGCCGGGCATGACCTCGCTCGGGGACATGTTCTGCCTCCACTATGACAGCAAGTCCAGCCAGGTCGAGGGCATCAATGGCAGCGGCAAGTCGAGCCGGAACATCGATCTCGCCAAGGTGCGACACGATGTCGGCGGCGAGCGGCACTTCCTGCCGCTGGACAGTGCGTTCGCAGTGAACGTTCCCGGGGCCGCGGCCGCCTGGGTTGACACAATTGAGAAGTGGGGCAACGGGCACTTCTCGCTGAAAGAGATTCTGAAGCCTGCCATCGATCTGGCGCGCAACGGGTTCCCTGTCTCCAAGATCAGCAGCGACATCTGGAAAGGCGCCGCGCAGAAGCTGCAAGGGACCGAGCTTCTGATCGACGGCAAGCGGGCCCCGGAGGAGGGCGAGATCTTCTGCAACGAGCCGCTCGCGCGCACGCTCGAGCGCATCGGCGACCTCGGGAAAGAGGGCTTCTACGAGGGCCCCGTCGCGGACGCCATTGTCGAGGCGGTTCGCGCGCACAACGGCGTTCTCGACCACGAGGACCTGGCGCAGCACACCTCCCTGTTCCTCGACCCCATCAGCGTCCCCGTGCTCGAGTCCGGCGCCGAGCTGTGGGAGCTTCCGCCGAACAACCACGGCGTCGTTGCCCTGCTGGCGCTGAACATCATCCGCGAGATCCGCGAGACGCACCCCGAGCTGCAGAACGCCGCTCACAACTCCGCGGCCTACCTCCACATGATCACGGAGTCGCTGAAGCTGGCATTCAAGGACGCGGAGCACTGGGTGGCCGACCCGGAGACGTACACGCTGCCGCCGCGCCTGCTCAGCAGGGAGTACGCGAAGACGCGTGCCGCGCTGTTCGACCCCGCGCGCGTTAACAACAACGTTGAGCGGGGCAACATCATCCCCGTGCAGGCGCGGTCAGACACCTCCTACTACGCGGTCGTCGACAGCGAGGGGAACGCCTGCTCGATGATCTCGAGCCTGTACTTCGCGTTCGGCTCGGGCATCGTCCCCAAGGGGACTGGCTTTGCGCTGCACAACCGCGGGTGCAACTTCTCGCTCGACCCCGAGAGTCGGAACGCGCTCGGGCCGAACAAGCGCTCCTACCACACCATCATCCCCGCGCTGCTCACCAGAAGCCGGGAGCTCTTCGCGGCGTTCGGGGTCATGGGCGGCTTCATGCAGCCCCAGGGCCACATCCAGGTCGCGCTCAACCTGCTGAGCTTCAAGCTCGACCCGCAGGCCGCCCTCGACGCGCCCCGCATCTGCTTGACTCCCTCGACCGAGCTCCGCGGCGGTCTTCCGGTGCCGGACCCCGACTCGAAGCAGGCCAAGGGCGTCATTGTCAACCTCGAGGACGGCATCTCCGCCGAGGTCGCGGCGCAGCTGGAGCAGATGGGCCACCGAGTGCAAATGGTGAAGGGCGCTGAGCGCAGCCTCTTCGGCAGGGGCCAGGTCATCGTGAACGACGTCCAGAACGGCAAGCGCGCCTACCACGCGGGAAGCGACCCTCGCGGCGACGGCGCCGCTATTCCCCAGGTGTAGTTAGCGAGCTTGACCACAGCTAGCTCAGCTAGCTCAGCTAGATATAATAAGATGCAGGGATACTCCCCCCCCAATCAAAGAGAATAGTCCCAAATAAATCTATAAAAAAAAGGATAAAAAATGAACACAAAAATGCGTACGATTATGGTAAATAATAATTAAACAAGGAATTTTGGGTTGCCCTCGAGCAATTTCGTCGATCTCCGCGCGTCCATGAAAAGAAGCTTCGCCTCCTCGACGTCCTGCACGTTGATCTCCTGGCCTTTGCGCACCTCGGTCAGGATGAAGGCCGGCGCCATGAGCTGCAAGGCGTAGCGCATGGAGGTCTGTGCCGCAGTCTGCGCCAGCGCGTCCAACGCCTCAGGGCTCAGCTGGGAGCCCTCGACCTTGGATCTGCGGTCGATGATCGCCTTGGTCTCGTCGAAGGTGTACGGCAGCGTGCGCACGATGAGCAGGCGGTCGATGAGATCGGGCGGGATGCCGTGCGGGGCCACCACGTCTTCCGAGCCGCGCACAATGGTTTTTCCTCGGTTTGTGGCCAGCACAACGACGGGCGCCAGCGAAGACTCCAGGGCGCGGTTGAGGTACGTGAAGCACTCCAGATCGAGCATGTGGACCTCGTCGATGAAGAGCACGCCCGGGATCAGCTCGGCGATCCCCTGGTCGATATACTTCTGCACGACCTTGTTGATCTCGGAGCGCAGCTTCTCGGTGATCTCCGTCTTCCGCGGCTTCATGAGCTGGCCCATCATCGACATGATGTCCTGTCCGCCCTGCGGCCGCGCGTTCGCCGTGTCGAGGTCGTGCAGCGTCACGTCCTGCACGATCTCTTTCTTCTTGTGCACGTCGCCCTTCGGCAGGGGCACGTACTCCTCGGCCTCGAGATCGAACTCCGTGGCGTAGACGTCGCTGCGGCCCACGCGCTTGATGGCGCCCGTGTTCGCCTCGATGTACACAACGTCGCCCACGGCAACTTTCTCCTTCTGGATGCTCTCGTAGATCGAGGGGTCCAGCCGCAGCGTCTTCGTGCCCTTCGCGGTCTTCAGCCCGACGAGGACGTGGCTCACCGACTTGCCGTAGCCGCCCAGCGGGTTCTCGGTCTCCTCGGGCGTCAGCTCCGTGACTTCGCCCTCGTACACCTCCTTCACCTCCTTGATGCGAATGCCAATAGCCCGCCGGAAGTTTTCCATGAGGCTCTCGGTCTTCTTCACCTCGGCGCTGTACAGCTCGCTCCCCACGATCGGGCAGAACGGGACCTTTGGGCCCAGCTCCTGCGAGATGGCGAGCGCGAGCGCGGTCTTGCCGGTGCCGGGCCCGCCGGCAAGGAGCACCGCCTTACCGCTGAGCTTCCGCGCCTTGATCATGTCCACCACCACGCCGCAGGCCTCGCGCGCCTGGCATTGACCCACGAAGCCGCCGTCGATCTGCCGCGCGAAACCGTCGTCGTCGAGACCGAGACCCTTGATGTGCGTGTGAGCTGCCGCCCTGTCGCGGTTGACGGTCGAGCTCGAGACGCCCTGCGTCTGCACTTCGCTGATCTCCACCATGTGTGAGGTAAAATCTGAGATTCGCGCCGAGCGCACTGACGTAACCCTAGCTGAGCGGGCAGGGTGGGGGGTGGAGCGTCGTCGTCGGCGATCTGTGAGAAGGCGATTTCGCCAAGTTTGTATGAGATTAGCTACCAGACAAACTGCTCGGCCTTCCGTGAGACAGCGCCTGATCGCCCAGGTGCGCTGCTGCTGAGACAGTTCTGATTGCTCGTGAAAATTTGGGGTAACACGTACGTACGCACACATCTACTCTGCGTAATTAGCTATAAATAAAAAATGATTGGGAGTGCAATTCTAGAGATCCTGCTCATCATCGAAAAGCTCCTCGGCGTCGTGGGGCTCTTTCGGCTCCTGGGATTCCTGCCACTGCGTGACGTCGTCTATATAACTCAGAATAGCCTCCACGCTATCTTCGTTCTGGGCATGCAGGGGCAGGAACTGGACCATGCCGAACTCCTCCGTCAGCTTTGCGATGGAGCGGCTCAGATCGGCGTATTTCGGGTTGAGCTCCGCCGAGTCCTCGCTGGCTTCGGCCATCAGCAGCGGGTCCGGGTTGAGGTACCGCTTGAGGTCTCGTCGCGGCACGTCCTTGAGCATGTCGATCTTGCTCATGATGTTGAGATGCGGCGTCTCGAGAAGCAGCATGGCCGACATGGCGGAGAGCACGCCGGAGAAAAACTTGGACCTGTCCAGGACAAACGATGCCTCCAGCAGGTAGCAGGCACAGAGGTTGAACTGCAGCGAGTCCTTCAGGTGCTTGATGATCCGCGGCATCACCGGGTAGTGGCTGTACAGCTCGATCTGGCCGGGGCAGTCGAAGATCAGATACTCCTCGTCGTACGAGCCGATCTCGTCGTCGAGCCAGTCCAGGTTCGCGAGCAGGAAGTCGAAGCAGTACATCAGGCCGCCGTTAGGACCGAGATCCAGCTCCTCCATAGTGTCCTCCAGAGAGATCAGGTCTTTGATGTCTACCGTGAACTCGTACTCCTGCGCGTTCGCGGCAGGGTCTAGGTTGACAATATGCGCTCTGCGCCCCATTGACGTGATTTTTCGGATCAGCGAGTTGCAGAACGTGGACTTGCCCGCGCCAGCGGGGCCCATCACGAGTACTCCCACGCGCGACATGGCAAGTGGTCGAGCTGCGCGTAGTTCTGGCCAGCCTCAAACGGAGCTGCGGGCGTCTGAAAAAAGCGGGCAGACAAAACTTCGTAAGCAAGGCCGCGAGATGCAGAGTGCGACGAAGGGACAAGGCAGCTGGGCCAAGGGAGAACGGCAGTGTAAGCCTAGAACGGTGGGGAAGGGGAAGGGAAGAGGTCCTGTTCGTTCCTTAACCTAAAGAGCACCCTACGCGGTAGCTCGGGGTAGGGGAAAGTGCCTCACTTGGCGGCATGCATATTTAATTCGGCTGCCTCTGGCACCAGCACGGTGCGCCCTTCTCTTCCATTTGGATCACCACTTGCTGGATGCCGCCTTCCAGAAGGACTTTGTGCACCTTCTCGCAGATCCTTTGAGGATTCCCTCCCTCCTTGTACTGCACGTGCATCATGCCCCGTATTCCGCGGCCGTCGTTCCAGAATTTTGGCACCGTGAAGGACTCGAGCCCTTCGATGCCGTAAACTTCAGTCAGCAGGCCTCGCAGCGTGTACTCGTCCTTGTCTTTCAGGCCAAGCAGAAGCGATGTCGCGCTGCTCTTCACGAACGGGAATGCAGAGATGAAGATCAGCATTGAGATGATAATCGACGAGATGGCGTCCCAGCCGGCCCATCCCGTGTACACGAGAAGCACGGTGGATATGATGACGCCGACGGACCCCATAGTGTCTGCTAGAATGTGAAGGAATATGCCATGCATGTTCTCGCCGGCGGAGTCGTCGCATGGCGCCGCAACGTCTGTCACCGCCGTGTGCTTATGCTCCAGTTCGGTTAGGGGCGGCGGGTGGCTACGCTCGCGGCTGGAGCCATGCGAATGCTCATTGGTGTGCGATTGGGCGTGGCTGTGCTGATGCTCGTGCCCGTGCGCCTTCTCACTTATGTGGTCGTGGGTATGATTGTGGCTAGCGTCGTGGCTAGCGCTGTGGCTAGCGCTGTGGCTAGCGCTGTGGCTTTCATCATGGCTGTGACCAAGGTCATGCTCGTGCTCATGGCCGTGACTGTGGTCATGACTGTGACTGTGGCCGTGACTGTGGCCGTGACTATGGTCATGGCCATGGCTGTGGCCGTGAGCGTGGCCATGGTTGAATGAAAAGATCCCGACGAGGTTGACGACGAGCCCGAGCACGCTGATGACGAGCAGCTCTGGGATTTTCTCGAGCTCGACCGGGTTCACCACGCGCTCGAACGCCTCGAACAGGACCCCGACCGAGATTGCGAGCAGCAGACAGCCGTTCGCGTAGCCGGAGACCGTTTCGCACATGGTGAGCCCAAACGGGAAGCGCGAACTGGGCGGAAACTTGGCCAGGATGCTAGCCAGAAGGCCCACGAGGAGGGCGAGGCAGTCGAAAAACATGTGGATGCTGTCGCTCAAGAGCCCCAGTGAGTGCGAAAGCACCGAGTAGAGCAGCTGCACGAGCATAAATGAGAAATTCAGCACAAAGAAGTAGAAGATACTCCGCGTGTCGTCGTGGGCGAGAATCGAGTCGAGAACCGTCCAGGACATGCTGCTGCCGCGCCTTTTCGAGTTCACCAGGGCCGCGTAGATCTTCTCCTCTTCGCTGCCCGCGTCGGTGCCGGTGTACGTTCCGACCACTGACGGGACCAGAGCCGCTACTTCTAGCAGCTGAAGGAGGTCGAGGCGCGAGTGCAGGGCGCTATCGACAGCGGCTCCGAACACACCGCTTGCGAGACAGTCGTACTTGGAGGGGACCACGGCGTCGCCCGTCAAGAAGAATAGCAGCAGGGCTCCTACAGCAATAAAGGCGGAGACCATGGTGTACGGGGAGTGGGAGGCCGGGGCCGATGCCACAAACGAGACGAGGGTGACGGCTGCACCGATAACGTATCCGCTCGTTTCCGCGGCCTTGGTGCGTTTCGATACGGAACCGTCCGCCAAGCCCGTAACGGCCGATCCAAGCTGCGACCACACCAGGCCGCTCAGCGACAGCAGAGCAATGGGGGACTGCAGCAGCACGGCCGCGAGCGCAATCACGCACGCCAGCCAGCCCCACTCCCGCTTCTGCCACACGCGCTTTGGCGGCAGGCAGATCGCGATGAGGGCGGACGTCAGGGGCACGCCGGCCTCGCCGGCGCCGGACGTGAGGCTGGCCGAGACGACCAGACTCGTCACGCCGACAAGGATCTTGACGAGCTTGATGTTCGTTGCCCAGAGCGCCGCGCAGATCGCCGGGCCGGCCACTAGCCCGCCGCTGAGCAGGGGTCCTTGTGTGGCCTGGCGGGCGGCGATGAGCATCGTGGGGATGGCCAGGAAGGAGAGCGCCGACGCAATGCGGTCGCCCCACCGGCCTTCGCCCGCGTCCTCGAGCCCGAGCGCGCCGGGCCCGCCCGCGCTGTGCGGGGCGTTGTGCGAGGTGTGCCGCTGGAAGTCGCTGAGCACGCCGGGCACGCTGCTGAAGCCCCAGGCGTCGGGCGTGATTGTCGTGCGGCGCACAGGCGTCACGCGGATCTTTTCGGGCCCGCGCACCTTCGGCAGAGTTCGAGGCTCGTCGGTCGACATTGGCTGCCTCGCTTCTCTGACCACGTAGCTTGGAGAAGCTGGGTAGGCGCGCGTCGCGTGCTAGCTGATGTGCTCACTCGTCCAGCCTTTACCGCAGGCGTGTCTTTTTAAGGTATAGCACGAACCCTACATCGAGACAGCGAAACCACGAGGGTTCCCAAAAAGGGGAAGATATTCCCGTTCGGCGCTGCACGGCTCCCGAGCCATCACGGCGTCCTCGGCAGTTTTTTTTTTGGCACTAGCAAGCTGCGCTGGCCGTTCATGCGCTAGCAATTCTTGCGCTAGCAATTCGCGGTATCGCCCGCACTGGCGTATGCCACAGCGCAGGCGCCCTCAGGAAAGCGTGGTGCCGGATCGGATCATCGTAGAGTATGTATATGCTATAGTAGTGAAAAGTGAAAGGCTCAACAATCAATCGCTCTTGGCCTTGCTCCTGCTGCGATCGCCGCGCAGCGCGAGCACGACAGCGGCAAGAACGGCCAGCGCGCCTGCCAGGACCACCGCGGTGGTGGCGTGCTCGACGAACTTCTCCGGGCTCTCGCCGATCACAGGGATGCTGAGGTCGACGGCGTTCGACGGCCACACGAAGAGCGACGTGTCCTCGAGCGGGAACACGGAGTCGAGGCCGATGAACTCCCAGGGCTCGAGGTGCTCGATCTTGCGGTCGGTGCCCTCGTTCTTGCAGGACCAGAACACGTAGGGCGGCGGGACGCGCGCGCGCGCGTGCTGGGCGTCGTCGGGGCGCTCGTAACGCGTGTGCAGCGGGATGCGGTACGTCACATTGGCGGACTCGTAGAGCTGCAGCAGGCCCGACGAGCGGCCGGCGACGCTCCACGCCGGCTTCTCGAGGTCGCTCTCGCCCCACAGCGCGATGAGCCGCGCCGCGGGCTCCATGCGGGGCAGGTCGTCGAGCTGATACTGGTCCAGAAACACCGACGCGGGCAGGTCCAGCTGCGCGTACAGGCGGCACGCCGGGAGCGGCGCCTCGCCGTCGATGCGGAGAAGCAGCTCCGGGTGCAGGCCCTGCGGCTCCTGCACAGCGGCCGGCGCGGGCTGCGCGAAGAGCTGGTGCTTCGGGTACCAGCGCATCATGACCGGCTCGCTCTCGTCCTGCCGCCCGAGCTTGCGCACGGGCCCGTGCAGCCAGAACGAGTCGTTCTGCGCCTGCGTCTTGAACACGCCGAGCTCGGTCGGCTTGGCCTCGACAACGGACCACGGCTGCTCGGCGTACCAGAACTCGGCGGTGAGCAGCTTCTTCGTGGCCGAGTAGACAAGGCGCGCGGCCACGGGCTCGCCCTCCTCCGGCGCGAGGCTCGAGCGGAACGCGCTCGCATCGTCGTGCCACTCGCGCCAGTCGCCGCCGGCGTCGATCGGCGGCTGCGCCTGGAGCCGCACGCCGAGGAAGTCGAGCAGCTCGCGCACCGCGCCCTCGCTGGCGTCCATGCTCGCCGCGACGCGCAGGCCCGGCTTGCTGGGCGCGTCGAACGGCAGCCGCAGCGCCGCGTCGCGGTCGCCGCCGAACTCGACGTTCACCGTGCCGAGCGCGAGCGCCTCGAGGCTCGCGGGAAGCACCGTCTGCACCCGGACGTGCCGCGCCGCATTGAGCCCGTCCAGGCGCGTGTGGTCCCGGTCCAGCGTCTGGACGGCCCCCGGCGGGATGGGCCCGAACACGAAGTACGTCGCGCGTCGCAGCACCATGGCACTAATGGCGGGGTGGACTGGGGCTCGCGACTCTCTGTGTGTGTGTGTGTGCTGGCGGGAGGGCAGGCGCACTCCGAGGGCAAAACGACTGCTGGGATCGGAGCACGGAAGCGACACAGCGCAGGCCAGCTAGCCGAGGCGCGGCAACCTTACACAATAAGCGCGGACACACAGCTTGCAAAGACCAGGAGCTTAAAAATTGCGGCCAGGCTGCAATTAAGCTCGGCGGCGAAACACGCGCATGCACGCTTGAGGGTGCGCCTGGCAAACGCCGGCCACAACGCGGTGGCTGGGACGCGTCCCAACCTACCTTGCCCTCGCGCCTCCTGACTGCCTGACCGCCCCGAGCCTGTCTGGAGCGCTGCCCCTCCCCTTTATTAAATTCTCGTGAACCCTGCGCATATATGTGAGCCTACGCGACATAACCAGCCATCCTAGCTGTCTCTTCCCCAGACTCCCTGAGCAGCCTGCATCTCTGCTGCGACACCGGACAAGAGGCAATCCAGGCATTGGCGCTGCACCCAGAGGCCCTGATCCCGGTACCCAGCGGCCACACACTGTTTTCCTAGCGCTCCGCACGGCTTGCGCTCTCTCTCACCGCGACCGCACAATGGAGCCCAGAACTCCGCCGCGCGGCTCGCGGTCGTCGCGCGGCTTCCCAGCGACGCCGGCGACGCCGCGGTTCGGCAGTTTCGAAGACCTGCCTAGCCACCCGCGGGGACCCGCGGGCGGCGACGGCTCCGGCAAGATCGCCAAAGAAGGCAGCGCGCGCGCGCCGGCCGCGCACACGCCGCTGCGCCGCAAGCGCTCGCGCGCCGTGCTGGCCACGCCGCGCCAGACGCCGCGCAAACGCCGCGAGTCGCCCGAGGACGGAGACCCCGGGCCGCGCACCGATCTGCTCGCGAAGCTGCGCGCGCCCGACGCGGCGCCCCAGCCAGCGCAGCAGCCAGCGCAGCAGCCAGCGCCGCACCCAAAATCGCACTCGAAACTGCAACTACACTCGCAGCCAAAATTGGAGCCAGAAGTGCAGCCAGAAGTGCAGCCTCAAGTGCAGCAAAAACCGGCACACCATACTGTGCCGCTCGCGCAACATCCCCACGCGGATGCGCCGCCGCCGGACGTGCCCGGGATGTGGTACGTCTTCCGCGGCAAAAAGATCTTCCGGCCGTTCCCCCCCGGCGAGGAGCCGCTGAAGCCCGTCACGCTCTTCAAAGACATACTCGACGCGCGGAAAGGCGCGCGCCAGCCGGCGCGAATAGACCGCACGGACTTGTTCAAGGACGCTTTGCGCGAGGAGGCCCTCGAGGACGCCCTTGCAGCCGGCAGAGAGGTGGACAGCGACAGCGACAGCGATGCCGCCGGCGCGTCCGAAGCCGACACCGACATCGAGTGGGACCGCGTCTAGAAAGGCCGCCCCCTTATATATTTTCTTATTTATTCAAACAGATCTCAGAAACCAAGTTTGTGTATGTGAGCCTGCCGCGAGGCCGGCCGCGACGTGCCGCAAGCGGCTGCAGCGGCGTGCGCCAAGGCGAGGCGGCGGGCGGATGCTAATGTATCTACAGGTTTTGGGGCTCGGGCGGGATGCTGGCGGCGCGCGAGCGCGGCTGCTGGTCGGCGGTGGCGGCCACGCAGCAT
>NRDT01000072.1:0-41396 GCA_004124955.1 Starmerella riodocensis
AGAATTATAACAAAGGGAAATAAGTGCATTTGGTTGTAATGTGTAAGTGCTTTATTATTTTGGAGATCTCTAATACGTAGTTGCTCACAAGGCGATCCGCCGCTCACTCCGCATTAAGGATAAATAGGCATCTCTTGCCGGTCCTCGACTCGAGAAAGCTTTCATATGTCTATGAAACTGTCTCTCGCTCGGTCGCATCTTATCCGAGGTACGCAGGTCAGTCGAACAATCTTCAATGAAAACTCATCGAAGATAGATTCTCCTTGTAAACTGGAAGTGCCAGTGCAACTAAACTATATTAACTGTTGCAATACTCGGACATAATCTCATTGCTCACTACGCACGAGTGCTCCGCTCGCCCTGCTCATCAGAGCTATTTAGTATTATTCACTATTCCGCCATATAAGAAGACAATACATGCAAAGGATTACCAGGAGTCGCAGATTTGACGCTTTGGCCGATAAGGCTATTTGTGTGTTTCCCACTTTCCATTCGCGCTAGATGAGACAATCCGAGCCAGGCCTGTGTTATGTGTTGTTCGCGCTCTATGGGCTGAAGCCGTATTAGTTATTACACTTCATTCCCAAGTCCTGTTGCTCCGTTCAACACTTACTCTCAGATGCGGCGAACACGATACAGCCGAGTTTAGTATTTTACTATTCTATACATTTACACACATCCGTCGGGATATTTTATTAATATACTTACTGCACTCATCCGTAATGGAATTTACATTATTGACAAGCAAGAATTTCCATCATCCGACCACAATTACACATATCCATCAATTCCACTTGACAGCCAGATATTAGATTTGGATACTCATCTATTAGATATTTATCTTCCGCAGACTAATACAACCATCTCCACCGCTATTGCCATCCGCAATTGATGGGATTTCTATCGAATTACAAGATATCACACTGTATTACAAAAGTATTCACATTGTATTACAAGAGTATTTCAAGAATATCACATTGGATTACATACAATTACAAAGAATTACATCATTATCCCTTGTGATATGTGTTCCATTACTTATGCAGCCATAACCATTTTGCTCCGGACAAGACTTACAGGCCGATCCGGCTTCCCCATCATAGCCTTATTATTTGACTCTAGATTTCCCATACGTTACTTACACATGTCGAGATATTCACATCATCACTTACTTTACATTCATCCCTTGTGGAAATACTTATATATAAGTAAAGATAGGCATATATGGCATTGTTATACGACATATCCATCTATTACATTCCCAGCCAATCATTATCAGGATCATCCGCTAGATTAGTTAGTTTTACTTTCTATACAAGTCATCCCCACTAAGACTATCATCCGCAATAGACATTACATTGGGATGTATTTAATACTATATCAGTTAAGACATGCATCAGATAATTTAATGCTCCCATTTATATAAACAATTTATTAATCTTAGAATTAATTTATTTATTTGTTATATTTATGATGAATGAAGAGATAAGATATAATCTTTATTCGTTCATTCATCAGATATTGCATCAGTATTCAAGAGAGACTAGAGGAATGATACTATAACTACTAGTTATCACTCATAGTTACAATGGAAATAGGAATATATATCTAGAATCTCATTTCAAGCCATTAGGACAACTATTATACATTAATTACATTCCTGGCTAGGATTTACTAGATTAAACTAGAATAGACATTATACATCATCATATTAGAGTATAAACACATAGATTACTTTACTATTGCCTCATATATACATGTTATTCCCTTAGAAGAGTATTCACCTATATAGCTATTATGATTAGCATCATTACACTATTAGACTACTATTAGAGTTATCTATCTATTACACTCATAGCCATAGACTACTATTAGAGTTATCTATCTATTACACTCATAGCCATATACTTAGAGGAGTTATCTAAGATTTTTATATTATCTTATTATACATTTACATTAAAATATTTTTATTTATAAAAATATTTTAGGTGTGATGATTTGTTTTATAAATATTCCTATTCCCCCTTCTTTTATATCCGTTATTTACCTATATATACCTCTACTTACTAGCTTCACTGGCCTAACATTGTGCACTACTAGGCTAGCCCACAACAAATAACTAATATAATGTAAAAATAATAGTATTGGCACTTTTTAATTACATAACGCGTTTACACAGTGCCGCCAGGCAATTGGGCATTTAGACGCCTTATCATATCGCGCATCACGAGTCGATGCTTAGTCATCTTTTCTACTTGCTACTCATTTGCTTAATAACTCGCGCTGCGCGAGGCTTTCACTTATCCACTTGAGGCTTTATCCTTGCAAGGAAGCGCAGTGCGCTATGGATTATTTGGGAATATCTTCTGAGTTGTTAGGGGATTATTGCAGGAGTCGCAATGTCGATTGGCATGATTTCCGATATGTCGCTGACATATACTTCAATCGAACCAATCTCTATTTTTCTTAATAACTCCGTATCCGATGCGCCAGACTGAATTCTAGGAGTGCTAAGAGCGAAGTGAGATAGGGGATAGATGTCAAAAGGCACTAATAAGGATAGTAAGCGATGGGGGGGACTTACCAGATCGTCACTTGAACTCCCCGGAGTGGTCGTTCAGCTAGATCTGTAATAGATCTGTAAAAGGCTAGGAATGGAAGGCCATAACTAGATAAGCCACTTATGAGTGTGTTGAATAGAGAATAATATAAACAATGGGGATGTATGTGTATGATAAGTCTGTATGACAATAAGGGCTATACATCTCTAAGTGTAAATGTAGAATAGTAAAGTAGGTGTAAACTAATAAATAGATATGAATTGTAAAGGAAGTACAAGTAGAGATGGGGGAGAGAAAGGCCATAACTATATAAGCCACTTATGAGGGGGATGAATACGTATAAATGAAGTAAGTGCAATAGTGTCTTCTAAGCTATAATGAGTTGGGGGGGAGAACAGATAAGTTCTATAGGATGAATGTTAAGATAGGAAAGATCTAATAGTTATAGGGCATAAACTAATAAGCCACTTATGAGGGGGATGAATACGGATAAATGTGATTAGCGGTATCTGACTAATATAATGAGTGTAACGATAAGTCTAATATGATGTGATATAACAAATCTAATATTTCTTCAGAGAGCTGTAGGCATAGCCGGTAAAGACCTCACTAGCTAGATATGTAACTCCTAACATAGTAGTGAATGCTCTTTTATCTGTTAGTGGTGATGTGAAATAAGGATAAGTGTATCTGTTGTTCTAGAGTGTTCTAGTGGGCTGTAGGCCCTAGTTTGTGTAAGTGTGTTGTGTAATAGTAGTAATGCGTGTAGTCGTTTAATAAGTGGTAGTAAGTAAAATTAGTTATCTGTTGATAAGACTGTTATAATTTTATTTTGGTAGTTCTTTCCATTCTAAGATGATTAGTGATGTTACTGCTTGTACTATGATATTGTTTGTACTATGATAGTAAGTTCTATCCGTAAAATAAGTTTGCGAGACATCCAAAATACTTACTAAATTAAGTAAGTCTATAATGTTTTGGAGATAGACAATAATGGACTAGCCAAGCAATACTAATTAATTCGTATTTAGTCGAGATCTGACGATGTAAATACTATTTTTATCCTTTGAGAACTTTTAATGCTTAAGTTCTGAGGTGACTGTGTTAATAATAGTGGCCTAAAAGGTCTTCATCATTTGTTATTATGATATTTTTGTGAGGATTGTAGGCTATTTCTAAGACCTAAATAGGTATGATTGGAATGAATATGTATGATTGTAATAGTTTAGTAGTGGCTACTACCTATTGCTCGTTAAGTCAAGTAAGGAATTCCTTAAGAGATACCACCTCGATCTTGATTGGCATTGCTGAATGGGCTACACCGCAAAGCTCAGAACATTGTCCATAGTAAACTCCCTCACGTTGGATAAGAGCAGAAACTTGGTTAAGACGGCCAGGACAGGCATCAACTTTAATACCTAAAGAAGGGATAGCGAAGTCATGGATAACATCTGCAGCAGAAACGATGAAACGGATGTGAGTGTTAACTGGGGCAACTACAGATGCGTCAACGTCAAGAAGTCTAAGTTGTCCGTCTTCAAGAAGGTCCTCAGGGATAACGTATGATTCGAACTCGATAGTTTCCCCGGAGTCGTTAATGAAGTCAGAGTACTCGTATTTTCAGTATCATTGAAGACCGATGGCTTTAATAGTCATGGCAGGAGAGATAACCTCGTCACAAAGGTATAGTAGGATGAATGAAGGGAAAGCGATGATAAGAAGAACAACCGCAGGAAGGATTGTTCAAATGATTTCGATTGTTTGTCCGTGTACTAGGTATTTGTGAGGAAGAGGGTTTTTACTTGAGTCTCTAACGATACTGTAAAGCATTCATGAAACGAGGCAAAGAATAAGAACAAGGTAGAACATGATATTATCGTGTAATTCAACAATACCTTCGTGGTTTGGAGTGGCCGAGTCCTGGAAGTACATTCCTCAAGGAGTAGGCACATCATTAATAATAATGTTATTAAATAAGAATGACATAGTTTTATAGTTAAATTAGATCTTTATGGCTGGAATAAACACATAGTAAATATATACAGATGTGCTTGCTTCTAGCTCATACTATTATATCCGTTCTAGAGCTAGATACTTATAGTGGGAATCGAACCCAAACATTAGCTGCATATGAGACAACAGTTTTAACCAATTAAACTATATAAGCCAAATCACAATAAACCTAATTTAATAAATATGGATTAGGTCCGTATGAGACTGATGCGGAAAAGGGTAAATACTGAGAATCGAACTCAGATGGGACGCACCACAAGCGTACGTTCTACCGTTGAACTATATCTACCTTTATAACAATAATAACAGTGTTTTAATGATTTATGACTTTCACCTAATGATAATAACGAATGATGATACACTCTAGAGGAGTCGAACCTCTATTGACAGTTCCGTAGACTACTATTTTAACCATTAAATTAAGAGTGCTTTACTGGAGCGGGGAATGAATATGTAAAAAGTTGACTTCTATAATCCTTTATATCTATAGGGTTGTAATTAAACTCCGTATAGTAGTAGGAATGATACCATAAGACAGAATAGTCCAGTAGCTTCTGAAAGAGCGAATCCAAGAATAGCGAATGGGAATAGTGTGTTACGAAGTGATGGGTTACGAGATGTACCGTTAATAAGAGCGGCGAAAACGATAGCGATTCCGATTCCGGCTCCTAGAAGTCCAATAGTTGCGATTGACGCACCAATGTATTTTGCAGCTAGTACTAATTGCATGGTTAATGTATAATAGCCATATGGCCCAGTCTAATAAATCCTTATTAATTGAAATAATCCAACTATTCTAGGGCGAACGCCCACACCTCTAGCCATATTATTAAGGAAAGAAATCCGAATAGTGCCTATTACTTATATAATAAAGTAATAAACTATAACAGATATACCACTGACGATACAGAGAGGTTCAGAGACTGAGCAATTAGGTTAGGGAATACACCGAATAGTACAATGAAGGCGAATAGGACGTTCATGATGAGTAACTCGCGACTGTTGATGTCACTTACAATGTTTAAGGAAGCCGGCTTGTACCCATATAGTAGTTTAGTCGTAAGACGGAGCTGGTATACAGCGGTGATGAAGATACTAAAGGTACTTAAGATAGCAAATAGGGAGTTACATAAGAAGATACCGTTAATGGATAGGAATTCTCCCATGAAATTGGCGGACAGAGGTAGGCCCATATTGAATAGACCTGCAATTAATAAGTATGTTCCGAAAATTGGCATATAAGTGGCCAGAGACTGGTAGTAGTAGATCAATCTTGTGTGATAGCGATCATACAGTATTCCTCCCACTAGAAGGAATAGGGCAGGAGATGCGAATCCGTGGGCGATACATAATAGAAGACTACCTTCAATTCCGATAACATTATTAGAGAATACTCCCATGATGGCGATTGCCATGTGTATAATAGAACTGTATGCGATAATCACTTTGATATCAATCTGCTTAAGAGTTATTAGTCCCACGTAGAAGATAGTAAGGATGGCAACAGAGAATACAAGGGGGTTATAAATAATAACAACGTCAGATAGGTTAACAAGAATCAAACGAATGATTCCATAGATTGCCAATTTGATGATTACCCCCGCTAGTAGAATTGAACCTCCAACCGGCGATTCGGCATGAACTAACGGCAATCAAGTATGCACCGGAAAGATTGGTGTTTTAACCGCAATTCCTAGGATTAGTCCAATGAATAGAACACTTTGAAGGTCGACAGATAGTACAATATTGTTTAGGTTCATGTAATCCACGTTTCCGACCATGTAGAGGTAAACTCCAATACTAAGAAGCATAAAGAGGGAACTGAACAGCGTATAAATAAAGATGTAGTAGGCTGCTTTTTCCTTGAATTTAGAACCGAAAATACCGATTAGAATGAACAACGGTAGAAGAGTAGCCTCAAATAATATGTAGAAGGAGACTAGATCAAGGCAAAGGAAGTTCATAATCATGATGGACCCGAGAAGGATCATCAGTAAAACGAATGAGAAGACAGAGTTCTTACCTCCTTGAAGGTTTCAGTTTGACATTATTGCGATTGGCATCAGAATCAGAGTTAAGTTTACGAGTCAAAGGGAAATCCCGTCTACTCCCCAATTGATAGATAACTCATTACTGATGAGTTGGAAGCCTAGTGTATTATTGTTAAAAAGGTAATTTGCGTAAACCCCCATGTAGAGTAGAATTATTGTTGTAAAGAGACCAACTTGTTTTAGGTAAAGGCCCTTGTTTAGTATGTATTTGTGGTGGTTAATCACGAAGAGAGAAACCACTGAAATAGCGTTGATTAGTAGGAATGCGTTCATTTCTGAGATTAATTGTGTAAGTGTGTCGGAATTCTGTTAAGTAAATATTGCATATTTATGCGTATGACTAATGGGAGTTGAACCCATAATATGTAGAATAAATTAGACCTAAACTAATCGCGTTTACCAATTTCGCCATAGTCATCGTTAATTGTAACTAATACTTAGTTTGTTGTATACAACTTACTTACTCACTTGTACTTATTATCTACAAGAACAAACAATGCACCAACACGACTCGAACGTATATAAAAAGGGCATGAACCTTGTATGTTAACCAATTACATCATGGTGCGTCATTAGACTGCTACTCTTTAATTAGAGTCAGACTATAACTTACTTATATCCAAATAAAACGAATAAGCTCTTCAGACGACTCTAAATATTACCATAGAGTAACTAAGAGTGCCATCTTCAGATAGGAAGATTTTCATAGTAGTAGCGGTGGAATGAATATGGAAGGGTTATTATTTGTATTACTGAGTCATTAAATGAGCTGCTAGTAAAGTTGAGTGCCGATATATTTCTTTTTACTCTCTCTCTTGAAGATACGAGTGATATAAATCGCCTTAAGGTTAATCTCAATGATGAAACCAATTATTAGCGCTAAAAGGAATGCCAGTAGTACGAATAGGCCGTACACGTTAGTGTTGTAGATTGTTAATGTATAGGGAAGGATCGAAGTAAGTTCAAGATCGAAGGGTAAGAAGAGAATAGCGATTAATATAAACTGTACAGAATAAGTAGTTCTACTTTGTCTGAAACTGTCGAAACCACACTCATAAGGCCCTGTCTTACCTACATCGTAACTAAGAGATTTAGGCGTCATAATATAGTTTACTAGGATTAATACGACTGCGATAATCGGAACAAATATGATGTAGAATTTGATTGCGTTGATGATTGCCATGGAGGGAGTCTGTATAATATGCATCTGTGAATGGGAAGAAGTCCTATTAGTAGTAGTAGTTAGCTATAGGAATAGACCATTCGCAATGATATATGCACCTTTTAATATGTTTTGTCACTGTAGAAAGTTGAACAGAATGATCATAATCAGTGAACTGAATACGTATGTCAATGTATTCCCGGCTACCGGAATCAGAGAAGCAAGAGACTCCTCTGTGTCTTCGCGTATAATTACTACGTTTAGGAAGTATAGGTAAAAGCCAGTTGACACAATACTGCAAACGATAAGCAGGACTGACAGGAATACAAAGTTGTCGTTGATGGAACTAACCAGCAGATAGTACTTTCCATAGAAACCAAACAGAGGAGGGATCCCAATGAAGGATCCAATAAGGACGATCAGTCCAATGACAAGGAATGTGTTCTTTCTTATGCCTGCAAGCTCGTAGATATAAGTCAAATGAGTGTTATTTCTACTACGATTGTATAGGGCGGCTATAACAAGAAGAAGGAACATCCCAATATGGTTCATACTGTATTGAGAGATGTAGATCAGGAATGCGACTAAAGAATTTACATTGTTTACTAGCACTGTCAATAACAGATATCCAATATTTAAAAGTCCACTATAGGCAAGAATACTCTTAATCTTGATTTGAGCTAGTCCACCAATGGAACCAAACGCCATAGATAGACTAATAATGAGAGATAAGATCAGTACCGTTTTGTAATCCAGATTAAGTGTGGATTCAATTAGCGGATCCACTCCCATGTTCTTGTAGACAAATCAGATGTAGGATAGGATACTGATCTTAGGAATCAGACTGATGTACGAAGTAATAATCGTATGGGAATTCATGTAGAGGAGTACAGTTCAACTGTACATTGGAGCTGCACCAATCTTGATTAGAAGGCCGAAGATCAGGAATACCCATCCGATCATCAGATTATCTCGGAAAGGGGCGTAGTCCATGCAAATATTTATATTGTTTAAGTATATATTTCCACTTGTGTAATACAAGATACTTAACCCGTATAAAATTATAATGGATCCCAGTCCCCCGATTAGGTAGTAGAATAATGAATTATGTCCACTTGCTTGAGATTTTTGGGGCATACCGGTAAGTATGTAGAGACTATAAGACTGTAATTCTATCCCGAGATATATCGATATGATGTTGTTACTTGTTGCGAACAGTATTACTCCAATCAGGTTGAATATTATTAGACTTACGTAATATCTATTTGTACCTGTTACTATCTGACCTGCCCCAGCTAGATTATTAACTCAGGACATGTTGGCGAGTCTTAGAACATTATCTGTGTCAATAGTATACATTTGAGCAATATTCATAGTAAGTAGAGAGAGAACCCCGAAGAAGATAAGTACAATAATGTACAAGTTGAACGAGTTGAATACATAGAGGTCGTTGAACATATATATTTCCCCAACATATTTATTGTAGATACTTGCTAGAGGTAAGTCTACCAGTAGATATAGACTGAATAGCATTGATAGATATCCTATTTTGAGGATGTTTCTGTTGTGTGTGGTTAAAGTGCCTGCACTATTTAAAACTGAACTATAAATTAGTAAAATGAATAAACTTAGGATTAACATTTCTTTCTTATATTAAAAATTTAAAGGGTGAAATGAATATGTAGGTTATCTGCTAGTATGTAGATATATATATACTAGCGGAGAATTTTAGTTGTTATGAACACGTCCGATGTAGAACAGGATGTTCTCCAGAGTAGATACAACAGGAACGATTACCACGAAGTAAAGGAAGTAGTTGAATGTCGCTCATTGTCCAAGCTCGATGAATGGAACTTCAACGTGAAGTTGTCCTAGTTGTCCAAGCAGAACGAAGTTGTAGATGAACAGGAAGAACATTGTTTTTGAAATAATCTTAAATGTATTTCCACGTACTACACTACGATCTGTCACTGGTAGTACTAGTAGGATAAGGATAGCTGCGAACATAGCAATAACTCCTCCTAGTTTATCCGGAATTGAACGAAGAATTGCATAGAATGGTAGTAAATATCACTCAGGTACAATTGAGGCCGGTGTTACTAGAGGGTTTCCTGGAATATAGTTATCTGGGTGTCCTAGTGTATTAGGAGAGAAGAACACGAATAGAGAGAAGATAAGTAGAAGTACGAATACTGTTACTAGGTCCTTGAACACGAAGTATCCGTGGAAAGGAAGTCTATCTGTATTATTACTGATCCCTAAAGGGTTTGTCGATCCGTGCACATGTAGTGCCATAAGATGCATAATTACTAGTGCCGCTAGAATGAAAGGACATAGATAGTGAAGAGCGAAGAATCTTTGGATAGTAGGGTTAGATACACTAAACGATCCTCAGATGACATTTAAACTTACCATTTATACTCCTTTAAGAGTATTTATTACGAATTACTCCGCAAATTAGACTATATCATCAACCTTGTATTTACTTAGGTTGTAGGGCGCTCGTGGTCAGATTATTGTTATAGTACTCACTGACTAGTCGTTGAACGTTTACTGTCCTTATGAATTATTAGAAGCAATATTCATCCTATAGACAGTACTTCGCTGCGTATTGTCCATACTTATTCTTCAGAAGATATGGATGGAGTTCCACGCAATTCACCCTATTTTCAATATACTTCTCAGTATAAGGCCCCTCATCGGAGTCCGCTATCCAATGAACCTCAAATAGCGGTATACTTTTTTGGATTTAATCTTAAATTAAAAAAGACATTTCTTACTATACCTAGAACTACTCTTTATCTCTTGCAACCATTTAGCATAAGATACAGCTTTCTGGCCTAATAGAGGGTGATTCTGAGGGCTGTTAAAGAAGTTAATAACTTTTTTTAGGTCTGAAGCAGAAGATACTGAGTATTGAACATACTTGTCTCTATTTATAGATATTCCCCTGGTCGTTCCTAGAAATAGAGGAATGTCTTCCAGTAAGGCGAGATTGTTCTTTTGCTTAAGTTGATAACAAAGAGCCCCACTTTTTTTAACTAAGAAAGAGCCCTCTGCCATAGTGAATCCAACCAATCAATGATTAAAATACTCTTTTAGTCTGAAGGAATCAAGGATTATTCTGTCCTTAATATACAGATCAATATCCTTTTCGTGCTTAAGCAAATCCTCGTGAAATGTTATTTCGTGCTCAAGGATATACTTGGCTAATAGGTATTGCTTCTGTCTTGTGTGAGTTAAGAATTGTATATTATGTTCTTCAAGAAGGGGAAATAACTTCTCCTTCAGACCAGACTTACTTACTTCTCATCTAACAACCTTATTCCTGCCCGATTTAGGCGTGATTTTATACACATTACCTAGTTCGAAATGACGACTAAAATGCATTAAGAGATCCTCCTCACTGTGATGGAGGTTTACCACTAATGAAATGTAAATATAATTTATGCTTCCTTTGCTTTTTTTAGTCACCCTGAAATACCCGTTTCCGTCAATAAAACCTGCAATTAAGGCTAACAGCGCTGCTGTTTTTGTTTGCGAAGTAGTGTATTTCTTGTAGCTGGATGAGAAGTGTTGGTTAGAAGACATAGAAGAGTTAATAAGTAGTCCTGGTTTAGTAGTGTTTATGGTCTTTAATATTACTGGTAAGAAGTATAAAGATTCGAAGGGTACTAAATCCTTCCCAATAAATGGGATAGCAGATAGTAGGTTTGTAATTACAGTTGCCAAACCAAAAACGCATACTATCTGGAACTAGCAAGTAAGAATTGTAATAGAATGCTAGCTCCCTCCATCTTTATCTTATGGATATGAGATGGAGTGTTAAAATAGTATGGGCCATGTACTCGTCCTCAAATAGAATTTGGGTAATTTGGCCAGTGAAACGGACCAATGGAGAGCCTTGTGCACAGACAATTAATAATTGTCTTGTGATTGGTTCCGAATGAACATTAAGCATCGTTGCAGACACCCATCATTGAACCATTCTGTAGGGACACTATAATGTGCCCACGGTCTGGTAATATAACAAATTACTTTGACCTGTTTTCAATGATGTCGCATTTGCGAGTGCTCCCTCAGGTTTAAGTAAAGGAGCATATCTATTTTGATTATACATTAGCTAGATATGTACTCGGAAATACTATATTTATCTTATTCCAAAAATTTATCATGCTTATTTATGCTTTTCTATTTACTCTTTCACTCTCCTACCGGTGTTACCTTGTATTTCATAGAGTGTACAAGATACGGAGAAATAATGTCCCGTAAAAGTGGCACTGACTCTTTAAAAACATATATCTGATATTGCTCAGGGGCTCCTGCGGATTGTACAGAAGTTTTCAATTTGTACTTAGAATTCAAAGTTTCTGCGAGCAATACACATTCTTCTTTTGTGAAGGAATTAGTCGCAAACTTAAACCCGTCGGCCACTTTGCCGCCGTCATCTTGAACTCAAATAGCCAAAGCTAAGGGAGTAAGGTATTTAGTAACAGATCTTGGAACTACTTTAATCCCTACTTCATTGTACCATTCTTCGTGTATTTGGTTGAAGGAGTGGTAGGTTCAAGTACTAAATCTAACTATCTTTCGCACTTTACCTTTAGCCCCAAGCCTAGTTTGTATCCTTGGGGTATTAGTATTACAATAGCCCAAAGTGGCAATAAGGAAGTGTAAGTAAAGAAGATAATCAAGATGAACACCTTCTTGGAAGAAAGTAATCCGAGTCCCTTTTCCTCTCTTTTCTGCCTGTGCGTCTCCTAGTAGACTCCCATATATGATACTTAATATAGTGTCATTCAGGGGATCTTTTAGGTTTTTTACATTCGATCTGGAGGTGCAGGGTTTAGCGAACTCAGTGTGCTTATAATAGGCTTCCACGGTAAACTTGTAGGAAGCAAAAAATGTAATGATGATAAATAAGATGGTTAATAAGGAAAGATTAACATTTGAGGCAATTAACTTTTTTAGGTTACCTCAGTGTGACATCTGCCCATAGACACAGCAGTATCCCAGGAAGGCGGTAGCCATTGTTAAGATAAAGATGATAACACCAATAACTCAAACTAGAACACGAGGAGATTTGTAACTTCCGTAATATAGTGCTTTACCAATATGAGTATACATACAAATGAAGAAAAATGATGCTCCATTAGCATGGATGTAACGGATAAGGTATCCGTAGTTTACATCACGCATAATATGCTCAACAGAGGCAAAAGCTAAATCAATGTGACTTGAGTAGTGCATTGCTAGGAAGATACCTGATGCAATTTGGATAACTAGACATAGCCCCAGTAGTGAACCAAGGTTATATCAGTAGTTAATTGTAGATGGCTGGGGAGAGTCAATAAGATAACTATTCGCCAGAGATAGATATACTTGGGATTTTCTAATTGCCATTATCTAAATGAATATTCTTGAAACCAATATAGCTCACAATAAACTATGTCAGTCACAATAAAAACCCCCGTAAACAGGTGCTAGTGTTGTTGCATTTATGACTATAATGCTGTTACAAATGAAAATAAAACCATTTTAATAGGTCAGTTAAAAAACTACGAAAAGAACTTTTCTTCCTTGGTTATAAATATTACATTTACCCGTCCGCTAGGAGTGGAATGTATGTTTGGGTTCAAATGAGAATAAGTGGAATCGAACCACTATCGACTGCTTAAAAGGCAGTTGTTTTACCGTTAAACAATACTCTCCTTCTAAATAACCGAATAGCAGCAATACCACCTCCTATCTTTAATATGCCATACTTTTTAAAACTCTCATTAAATATATTGAATTGGGGTGACTCGAACACACCATAGACCAAACTCAAATTTTGGGGACTTACCTATTAGTCTACAATTCACGAAGTGGATTGTGGACCAATCATAAGAAATGATTAGTCTACAATTCATTTTTAATGAATTGTGGATCAATTACCAAAGGAAATTAGTCTACAATTCATAGTTATTGTTATCAAAGCAATAATTTAGTTTTGAATAATATATTATTCAAATAGAGCCAGGATGAGTAAGTTTATTTGCTACTTAAAAGATTTGAACTTTTATACTTATAGTAACGCATTTTAAGTGCGTCGTGTCTACCAATTCCACCAAAATAGCTCAAGTATATATAAAATTACCTATTACTTTTAACTTTTAGTTAGTTTAGTCGACAATTCCTTTCGAAGAAAGGAATTGTGGATCAATGTGCAAGGAACATTAGTCGACTATTCACTAGGCAATTATGTCTCAACCATAAAAAAAGGATTAGTCGATAATTAAAAAATTAATTATTAATAATAAATAATGATATTAGGCTTAATTAACTGTTGTCCGAGGAGGATTTTCTATTTTTCATCTCATTTATAAGACAAGACTACATCCACGATGATGTGAAAAATAATAAAATAAGAATGAAAACTATGCTCAATAACAAACACGTTTACCTATACAAATTAGCTAACAACTATGCATCATCGAAGAAGACCACTAGTCTTACTTTCCTTAAGAAATACCTTCAAGAGTATAACAATAAGGGGACTAAGCTACAGAGTTCTAATATGATGAATAGTTGAAACAATCAGCTGTACAAATTCAATAGAAATGGAGTTGTTAACTCTCTTCTTTTAGATCGCCTTGTCTCAAAATTATTAGTTAAACTATTTATTCTGAAGGAGATGGGACTTGAAGGTGGTGATCGTCAGTTTATCAACCGACGTATCTTTATAAACAAGCCGAAGTTTAAACACACAGTAAACACAGTTTATATCCAGTTTAATTACAACGATACCGCAGGAAAAGCGGGAGTAAATAAAGCACACAACCAATATTATGTCTCACTCATGAATGATATCCACAACATTCTAGGATTTAATTCACTTAACTCCGCAGAAGATTCTTTTGTAAATCTGGCACAATACCTGAGTGGACTATATGGCAAGAAAGTTGTAATTACACCTAATCGTGTCAAGTACAGTTATAATGATTCCGTTATTTTCAACGCAAGTATTAGTCATAACGTTGACCAATTTAATGGAGGACTTGCTGGAAAACGCTTCAGTAAGATCTTAAGAGATAATATTCCAATGAACAATTCCCTTACTATTAGAGACAACTACGTATCTACTATTATTGCTAACAATAAGATCAAGTATAATAACCTGCTGACAGCCGAGTCGAATGTGGATGTTAAGGACATCTACGATTCCTTTGACCTTAACAAGATTACTCGTGACCTGCTTGTAAACAAGTATCTTATTGGTTTAAGTATCTTCTACAAAGGTAAAAACCTGAAGAAGGCAGGAGTGTCTCGTTCTATTAAGGAGAAGCTATTATTTGGTTCTCTATCTAACAAGCTGTACAACAAGTACAGTGGGCTATTATCCGCTAACAACGGAAATTCGCGTCAGTTCCTAAATCTGGACATTAACATTAACAAGAAGTACAAGCTTAATAATATTCCTAACCACCATAGTGTAGCTCAACTTAATAGAGTTAATAAGGCTAAGACTGGTCTTTATGGGATTTCAGTAAAGCTAAATACAATTTAACTAACTAGGTACTACTTCTTTAGATTACCTTAATAATTATACTACATATTCATCCCAATATATTAATTAAATATTATTACGTATTAATTAAATATCATTACAATATAAGTCTAATAGACTTAAATATCTCTTATATAAATAAGCAATCCATCTTTATATAAAAATATAAATTAAGTAAATTAATTTTTTTTAATTCAGATAAGCTGGAATCGAACCAACTAACTCTTTCTCCCAAAGAAAGCGCCTCACCGGTTGGCTTTTATCTGGTGACATATATGATGTAATTAATAAGCATATGTTCTGTTTCTATTTAACTAAACTAACCCCCAGACCGGAAAAACGTTAACCGAGATCTTTCTAAAAAAGAAGGACTCCTAATAAGGAAACTTTATGGATATTCACTATGTATTGCCTTAATTTAACTTTCCTTTTAATTACACTATATGCATCGGAAAATGTGAGATTCGAACTCACCAGGTAGTATTCCTATTATTTAGTAAATAACTTATCTTGCCGATGATCAATTTTCCTCCCTATTATTATTAGATAATCACCCCGTATTTTGTATACGAATCCAACCAGAATCGCACTGGCATACCCCATCGTGACAAGATGATACTTTACTATTAAGCTATGGATCCTAATAAACCCATTAAAATAAGTTTAATATCTTAAACTAAACTACTTTAATTTCAATTAAAGTTATATTCGGTTTATGCCCTTATAGTGAAACTAAGTTAGAAGGTAAAGAATTATGAGTAGTGAGAATCGAACTCACATAAAATGTGTGGAAGACATTGAGTTTACCATTAACCTATACTCATTTTTACCTTTTGTGTCAAGTCAATAACAACAAGGGCAGACAGACTTGAACTATCACTCGATTGATTTGAAGTCAAATGTTTTACCAATTAAACTATACCCTTCGGATTCGTATTTACTTATAATAAGACCAACTACACTCTAATGTTATTAGTTATACCTTATGTTGTTTTATCCAGCCCTTTAGAGTAAGAGTAATTAGCTAAGATGAAAATGAATATGTAATGGGGACTTTTGGTATAAAGGGACCCTAGATGTAAATAATGAAGATTAGTAGAAGCAGACTATACGTGATGTAAATCAGGTAATTGTTGAAAAGATGCGTATTGTACTCCATTATTGAATCTGACAAACGAGCGAGCAGAGACTTAACCCCGTTGGGCCCAATTACTGTAAGAATACCTTTGTCAATTCAACGGTCAAAGTATCCAGATAGAATAAGGGCCTTACGTATGATTAAGTTATTAAATACTAGGTCAAATAGGAATCTTGTGTTGAACAGGATGTAGCAACTGCGTAAGAAGTTGTTATTATAAAGGTAAATAAGCTTATAGTTATACTCGTACACAAACAGTACTCCCGCAATACTTGCAATTATGTTGATAATAGGTATTCACTTGAATGCCACATTAATGCCAAAATGAGTGTCGATGAGACTTAGGTTGTTTGGACTTATATATAACCCATTTACATGACTTCCCTGACCTAGATAGACATCCTGTAGTATGAAACCAAGGAAGAGAGAACCGGCTGTAAGAATCAGCATAGGAAGGATGAAGAGTAGAGTTGAGTTTTCATTGAATTTAAACATGTTCTTTGTGGAGAACTCCTGTACGTTGTTGTAGATGAACTTATTCAGCTGAGGTGTACTCAGGAAGGCATAGTATATCAACTTCAGAATATAGACGTTTGTAAGAAGTGAACTGACAACGACAAGTCAGTATACTATCAGTCCCGAGACTGTGAACGTACCTGCCGCAGACTCAATGATGATATCTTTAGAATAGTACCCCGTAAGTGATGGCAGCCCCATTAAAGATAGAGAACCGATAAGCATACAGATGTAGGTGATTGGCATGTAAGCAATAAGCCCTCCCATAAAACGTATATCTTGAGACTCATTAGCAATACTGTGGATGATTGTTCCGGCACAGATAAATAGAAGTGCCTTGTATAGACTGTGGCAAACTACATGATATAGAGTGAGGTTATAGCAGGAAAGTCCGATAGAAACCATCATAATTCCAAGCTGACTCATCGTAGAGAGCGCAATGATTCGTTTGATGTCATTGGTGTTTACTGCAATTAGTCCTGCAATAAGACTAGTAATCGCCCCTAACCATAAAGAGAAGAGAAGCATGTTTGGACAGTACTCCATAATTGCCGAAGATCGGATTAAAAGATAAATCCCTGCAATTACTAGTGTGGCTGCATGAAGTAGTACAGACACAGGAGTAGGCCCCGCCATGGCTCAAATAAGTCAATTATGAAGGCCAAACTGGGCACTCTTTGCACTAGCGGCGATAATTAGACATAAAATAATAATAGTATTAACGTCGGGGTTGATGTAGGGCACTAGTGAAAAGATAAGACTATAGTTCAGAGACTTGTATACGTAGATCATGTAGACGAGTCCAATGATGAAAGTAACGTCCCCAACTTTGTTTACTAGCATTGCGTTAAGAGAGGACTTCACGTTGTCTATGTTGTTATACCAGAAACCAATTAGGAGGAACGAGGCTACTCCAATGTACTCTCAGCCGATGAATAACATCAGATAGTTATCTCCTAATACCAGCACAATCATGAAAAGAGTGAAGATAGCCAAGTAAGTATAGAAACGCTGGTTATGGGGATCACTTTCCATATACCCGGCCGCAAAAATGTTTACAATAAGCGAGATCGTGATGATCGGGATTAGCATAGTAACACTTAGGAGGTCTAGATTGAATGAGTAGTCGATAGTCAGATACTCAATGTTAATAAACTCGAACAGTTTGAGACTGTACTCGGAAGAGTTTTGTAGAATGTCTAAATAGTAATAGATCAGTAGCAATAGCAGAGTAGATAGATTGAAGATATTTAAGGCCTTCGTAAGATTTACTCCTATGTAGCGCCCAAAGAGTCCACTGATCAGCACATTAAGTGTAGGAAGAAGAAGGAATAGGATCATTTGTTAGATTAAATTTCAGCCGGTAGACTTCCTTTTAATTTGTAGTAGTTGATCAGAATAGTAAGCCCAAGAGCAGACTCAATCCCCGTTACGATAAGTACAATGATTCCAATTACTAGTCCAAGCATGTCGTCGTTATGGTATCCACTTAATAATATAAATACTGTAACTCCGAGCAGCATGATCTCGATAGAGATGAATAGAATGATGATGTTGGCTGATCCTGACGATCGGACGGCTGTTTTTGCAGGTGTATTGTTGTTGATAATATACCCCACAAGTCCAATGACCATTAGTAGGATTGTAAATTTCATTTTTAATTTTAGGAGGACATCCGGCAGTAGTAATTCTTATTTGAACAGTTTACTGGCGGAGGGTATTAATTCAATGTCGTAGATTAATTAGTAACGATGACTAGTTAGTTGTAGTTGTGTGGTTGAATATTTAAGAAGATTAGTAATACTAACGAAATCTAACTAATTAAGAAGATTAGTAGTAATACTAACGAAATCGAACTAATTAAGCTCCTCATCAGTACATTACGATGTATAGGAATAGTCAGATTACATCTAGTACGTGTAGGTATAGAATTGTTGTTTCGTAGTTAACGTGGTGTGTTGTTGTAAAGTGATAGTTTCTCATTCTTCAGTAACAGATAGCAAGCATAGCAATTAGCATTCCCATGTGCAGGAAGTGTAGTCCAGTTCCGGCAAAGAATACTGATCCATAAACTCCATCAGCAAGTGTGAATGGAGCGTTAGTATACTCGATGTATTGGCAGATAACGAAGATTACAATTAGTCATAGTGTCACAAATAGTCCACTTAAGGCGTTCTTTCTGTTTCCTTCAATTGTTGCATGGTGACTATATGTAATTGTCGCTCCACTTGCAAGTAGAATAATCGTATTTAACAGGGGTAACTCTGTCGCAGAAATAGGTGTAATTCCTACTGGAGGTCATACACTTCCAAGCTCAATAGCTGGAGACATGGCCGAGTGGAAGTACGCTCAGAAGATTCCAGCGAAAATTAAGATTTCAGATACTACGAATAATAAGAATCCATAGTTTAACCCTTTTCTTACTGCTAGAGTATGATCCCCAAGGAAAGTACCTTCTGCGATAACATCTCTAAATCACATGATCATGTTGAATAATACAAGAATTAAAGAAGCAAAAAATACCTCTTGTCCTGCAATGTATCCATGCATTGTTAGTCCTAGCGAAATCGCTAGTGACATCAGTGAAAATGAAATTGTAATAGGTCATGGAGAAGGGTGAACCAGGTGGAATGGGAATAATTGATGGCGTGATCTTTCTAAGTGTGTCATAGTTGTTTGTGTTTACTTTTTATTTTGCCTACTAGCTTTCGGCTTTTCAGTTTGCTTTGCGATACCTCCCGATCGCAGCTGAATACTCTGTCCTAATTTATCTCACTACACTATAAGGCAGAAATCAATAAATAACGACTTATTCCTTCCATGAGTTGAACATAGATAAATAATATTAGAAGTATTATGCTTTACCATTAAGCTAAAGGAATCCTTGAATCCTATGTGCCCCCAAAAAGAATTGAACTTATATATATAGAACTTCACTCTACTGCTTTACCAGATTAAGCTATAGGGGCGGTAATCCTAAGGAAATATACTTACATATTACTCGTATTAATAACAGTGACTTACTCGTATTAACAGCAGCTACTTACTTATATTGAGATTGTGATGAATATGTAGTTTACAACCGACCGGGAAAAGTGGTTCGAGAAATTAATTAATTAATTAATTTAAATATAAAGGACCCCTCCTATATATATATTATATATGAGTGATAATAGCGGAAGTGCTGATCTTCTAGCCGTATAAAGCGAAGGAATCGAAGATGTATAAGACATTTGGAATGAAAACCAAAATTGCAAAAAGCAGGGGAATAAAAATTACCCAGCATAGATTTACGAGTAAATCATAACGCAAACGAGGAAAACTGGCTCGCACTCACACAAACCCATACGTTAGGAATATGGCCTTGATACTTATGTTTAATACATTGACCAGATTCTCCAGCCCGTAAATGACAAAGGAGTCATTTAAAAGGTGCATATTGCAAAGGACATCTACAATTGTGTTTGTAGAGATAATGTTTCCAAGGTATCCTCCGTAGAAGAGAATTACGTTAAGAAAACACATAACAACGATGTTATTATACTCCGTTAGGTAAAACAGCACGAATGGAGATGCACTTAACTCTGTCATATGGCCAGACACTAGTTCAGATTCCGCTTCAATGTTATCAAAGGGAGGTCGACTTGTTTCAGCGAGACTGGCGATGTAGTATGAGATAGCAATGGGTATAAGTGGAACTCCCATTCAGATTGCTTGTTGATTTTCAATATAACTGTGGATATTAAGGGTGTTATTCAGATAGACACAGATAATGATGTCCGTTGTCAGGATAAGTTCATAACTAATCAGCTGCGCTGTGGAACGGATACTGGCTAGCAGAGTGAATTTGGAGTTGGAAGATCATCCGACGAAAAGTGTCCCGAATACTCCGATACTACCTATTACCAGTAGAAACAGGATACTATATTCTATGTCTCCTATCGCAATTCCGGGACTAAACGGGATTACCGCCCAGGAAATAAGTGCAAAGCATAAGGCAATAATGGGACTTACGATAATAAGAACCTTGTCAGACTCTCGCACTAAGATAATCTCTTTTAGCAATAACTTCAGAGCATCTGCAATCGCCATTAATTGACCATAGTATCCTACAATATTAGGACCTACTCTTCTCTGCATGTATCCCATTGTCTTTCTTTCCGCGACTGTTAGGTAGGCAACACTTAGTAAGATAAAGACAAATAGGACCAGCATTTCTATAATGTTTAGTAAAATCATTTGATTAGTGGTGGTGGATTACACAAACCATAGGTTAATTTTGACGCCTCTACCAAGAAAAGAAGTAAACCTAAAGGAAAACTATCTTGATAAGAGGTATCTACTATGAGTCTGCGTTTAGGTATTATATTTAGATATTAATTTGTACTGTTCAATCTTCCTCTAGACTGCCACTCTTCTTTACGAAAGGAAAGAATTTATTTATTTAATGTAAGCACAATGGCACTGACGATGGAGAATAGAAGTAGAAGAGACAGAATGATAAAGAGTACCGAATACTCTGTGTACAGTAGATATCCAATCTGGTTTAAGTGATTGAAGTCTACCGCATTATGCCAGTTGTTCTCGTAAACTGCTGTTAAATTGTAATCCGACTCTCCGAAGGGAGTTTCTTTGTTAAGCACAAAGTAGTCGTAGAGACTGTTGTAGTATCTAGCGGCGTGATTATATAGAAAGTATGTAATCAGAAGGATTAGAGGGTAATTATTATTGTTGACACTGTAATTCAACTCGGTGTAGTTGATGTCTAATAGAGACAAAATAAACAGGAACAGGATAGCAATTGCCCCTACGTATACAAGTAGATATAACAAACTCATAATGTTGATTCCAATTAAGTAAAGGTACAGTGCAACATTAATGAAGAGAGAAATAAGGAATAAGATACTGTACATTGGGTTTGCGACAATTATAATGAAAATAGCACTCATAATGGCGGCTACTCCTATTATGTCGAGAAGCATATTACTGTTAAGAGTATGGACGTGTATGATATTGTATAACATATTTTTAGGCTTAGCCGATGTCTTAATACTATTACTAGCATAGACTACAGGGTAAATCGGTTTATATAAACCGAACCGTTTTGCTGATATTAATTTTTAATGTACCAAGTCATTTCATTTTCCTTTCAGACTATTAAAATCTTGAGAAGGAGTGTGGACTCTCTAAGCGGTATTACTAACTAAACTTAAACTAAGAGTAGTTTTAGCGGTAGTAGTTTTTAGACGGATTTGAACCGACAGTAGTCTCATTAACAGTGAGATGCTTTACCTGATTAAGCTATAAAAACTTTCCTTCTTGTGATTTTGTGAAGAGGGCATGAATCGAACATGCGAGGGAGAACATCCGTTGAGTTTACAGCTCAATACCAACTACCAACATTGATAACCCCTTCTTACTATTTGGAACTACTTGATTGTGCCCACTATAGGTAGCACACTACTATCTTTTTTTTATGGACCCTGTGGAGTTAATGAGAATCGAACTCATATTTACTGCATGCAACACAATCGTTTTACCATTAAACTATAACCCCCTATGATTAGCTGTCCTCCTTATTTAACCATTTATTTTCAAGTAGGAAAACCAAGTAACAATCGGATAAAGAGGGATTCGAACCCCCGGTGCATAAAAATACACGTAATAGCTCAAATATTATACCTTAAACCACTCGGTCATTTATCCTTTTATTTTGTATATGCAGGCATATACTGTGAGTTTAACTGGAATCGAACCAATATATTTACCTTATCAAAGTAACATTTTACCGTTAAATTATAAACTCGAGAACACATAGTAGAAGCAAATCATAGCCACTATCCTCTATCTTAATCATAAGTGCTTGGTTGGAGATACTTATACTATTAACTTATATCCAATTGAACATCCATCCGAATATGAAGGAGGAAGTATTATGAAAGGGAAATGAATATTTATGTGTGAAAGAGAGAGTATTCAAAGCCGACTAGTGTAGGTATAGTCCGTCTTTGATGTAACCACTTGCAAGAATTGCAAATACGTAACTTTGAATCATCGCAATAGCAAACTCTAAAGCTACAATAGCTAGAATTCCTACTAGAGGGATAAATCCAAGTACGAATGTAACGATAGATACACTCATTAGGTTGAATACAAGACCACCTAGAATTGCCATTAGCAGGTGTCCAGATAGTGTGTTTGCTGATAGTCGTAGACCTAGAGAAATTGCTCTTGCTGAGTATGACAGTAGCTCGATTAAAACTAGTAAAGGAGCAAGTGCAAGAGGACAACCGGCAGGTACGAAGATAGCAAAGAACTCTAGTCCGTGGTAGTAGAATCCAAGGATAGTAACTCCAAGTCAGATAGTAACAGACAGAGAGATAATAAATACCATATGTGATGTGATCGCAAATGAGTAAGGAATCATACTGATAAGGTTGGCTGTGAAGATAAAGATGAAGAATGTGTAAATAAGAGGGAAGTAGTATCCTCCTAATTTTCCTCCAATTTGTCCAGAAACCATGTTGTTAATTGTATCGTACATGGCCTCTTGTGATACGTATCATCTACTTCCAACGATTTTTCCGTTGTTATCTGTTAAAAGTGTTAGCCCTAGAATTACTAGTAGCACGAAGAAGCAGTATACTGAGAATGTAGTAATACTGAAGTTAGACAGGTCGATGAATGGAGAAACGAATCCCATGAACACCTTAATGTCAAACTGGTCTAGTGGTGAGTTTACAATAATGTTTGTCATTTTTATTTTAAATTTTGATGCTAATCACGCAGATTAACACATATATTTTAATACTTTCTACTTTAGGAAAAATATCTCAGCTTAGCATTGACCAGCCGATTGGGCTAATCTATAACTCATGCTTTCTAAAGACAAGACTAATTAATTAATGCTATTAGTTAACTATAGTTTTGAAATGAATAGACGTGTCACGTAAAGACGTAGAATTCTTGGTAGTAAGAATTGTGAGAACAGTACTAACAGGATTCCTAGTAGGATGAATCCGTATGTCAGTTGGTTCAGGAAGTAAAATGGTACTAGTTGTGGCATTTAACTCTATTAGTTGTTATCTTAATAAGCGGACGGGCCGACTTTATGTTTCTGTATCTGAATGTCAAATTAAAAATAATGACATTATCACTCACTATTTCAGGAGTAACCATAAATTTCTAAATATATGTTTCTTATACTGGCTAAAGAATATTTTTAATGATAATGATGGAAAGAAGTTTTATCAGAGCTCGAATGAAGGAATATGTAGTGGTCTAGTATTCTTCTGGAAGAAAGAAAGGTAAACTAAGATTGAACAGCTGGTGTGTTGAATGAGTGTACGGCTGGTGGAGAGTTTAATAGGAACTCGATTGAAGTAGTTTTAATAGAGTTGTTTGCAAAGATTGCATTTGACTCAACAAAGTCCGGCGCTTTAGTGTATAAAACTGCCTTGTTGTCGATTTTATTTGTCAGTCCATTAACCATTTGGTCGTACAGGATGTAGATAAATAGTGCTAATGACAGAATTGCAATTACAGATCCCATTGAACTTACGTAGTTTCATCCTGCGTAGGCATCTGGGTAATCTGGAATTCTTCTAGGCATTCCTTGTAGACCAAGGAAGTGCATTGGCATGAAGATTACATTAGCTCCAATAAAGATCAGTCAGAATTGGATTTGTGCTAGGCGCTCATTATAGAATAGACCTAGAATTTGAGGACTTCAGTAATAGTATCCTGCAAATAGTGAGAAGATGGCTCCCATAGATAATACGTAATGGAAGTGCTTTGTGAAGGGAATAATTAATTAGGTTAAAGCCTATTATTATATCCTTCCTTCAAAGGTGGACTATATCTTTGTATTTAATTTAGAGACAAATGGCACTTTGTGTCATTTTGGGTTATCATACTGAATTCAGTCAAGCAGGAAGTTAGAATATATCTTAAACTCGTTACTCTCGAAGGGAAACTTACTATATTTTCTGACCTCCATGAACTTAGGAATCTGAGATGCCCTATAGAACTTCATATCGTTATATAAGCGCGCTCTCATAAAGTAGTCATGTAAAAACGGCATTCCTCCCGCTGTTTGGTATTTGAAAGCTATAGAACCCCTTAGTCCCTTAGAATCTCTGCGTAAAACAGTGGGACTATAGTTGGGAACGACCTTAGAAAGGTCAAGTCGTGATGAGTATTCATTCTTTTTTAACTCGATATTACATTCAATCCTGTTCCCAGAATAGTTAAACACTATTGATCCGTCTGTGTCGATTAAGCCAGACAGATAGGGGTCGTACGGTTTGATTTCGTAATTTGCTTCAATGAAAGTAATTCCTCTCGTCTCGCAGGCCTTTTTGAATAAGTCTACTTTAAGTCGAATAAGACCATTAAGGTTAGAAAGAACAACATCCATGCCTTCAGTATTAGATACAATCCATTTGGAGTAGGGTTTGTTCTTGTAGACATAGACTCGGCCCAGGTGAAGTTTGTCTTGGATCCGATTAAGAATTCGAATGTCCTTGTTATGTAGCTTTACTTCAATGGTCTTCACTTTATTGATCCCATTGATGCATCGAGTTTGAAAGTAACCATCTCCGTCCATTACACCTGCAAATCAACTTCAGAAAGCAGGGTCCGAATCATCTTCCCTTTGGGAAGTTGAGTAGGAGAAGATTTGAGTTTTGTTTATTTTTGATTTATCGTCAGTAGCTTGACTGGTTCAGGAGAAGTCTGTTACTAGACTTCCTAAATTATACAATTGACGTGTAGTCTCTGAGAATGATGCATTGATATCTAAAGAAAACAGTGATGCTATTATAGATGATTCGAAATTACCCGATTTTCCCCCGCGGGCAAAATGCAACTTTTCTGCTGATTGCAGATCCGTACTCCCATACCTTTCGAAACAAAGTAGTGGCATAGGAGCAACAAGTCTTCTACTATGATTAGTAGACCAAATAGAAGATAGAATACCATTTTGACTAGTAGTCTCTGGAGCACGGGGCGCTCCGCTTACATCTATTTTTGAAAGATATCAGGCTGCGATAGCGAGAGCTAATAGTAGGTATAGACTTAAGGAAATGTATTCCAGCATATAGTCAATTGCGTAATAGCAGTTACTAACCTGATAAGTGCTATTAAGGGCCACTTTTTGACCTACTACGTAGTATGTATCATGGAAGGCTACATCTAGGGATGCGTTAGCCAGAGCAACTCCTGTTACAAAAAGTTAAATATCTTGCTTAGATATTATTCTATTATAACTGAAGATATAGTTTTTAAATACTTTGTTGGTTTTTGCATATTCTCTAATCGTAGAATGACTTATCCCTAAAGCTTTTTGAGCGGCAGTAACCCCCTCATATTTGGCTAGGAAAGATAAATCTTTATTGTATACAAATACAGCTTTTTTTATCTTCACAAAAGTACAAATTTCCTGAAGGAGATACTGAGCTTCCTTACTTCAAAAATCAGAGATCTTTGGAGCGTCATAAATGTTGAATGGAATTTTACTTAAATATCATTCTCCCCTGAGTAATGTCTCATTTTTAATTGCTGTGTCAATTGTGTTAATATTGCAATTGATCTTTTTACTTAAAATTGTTTTAGAGGGGGCAATTACCAATAAATTTTTATATGAATCATAAATATACACATCATGAGTACTATTAGATCTAATGATTGCTTGCTTTGAGCCCTCAGAGTGTTTTTTACCATAAAAAGGATTATTGTCACCCAATAGACTTTTTCTTATTAAATCTTTCGTAACTTCACTATGTGTCCTATTTTTAGCTAATTCACTTAGTAATCTTTTAGTCTCTTCAGTGTGTTTAAACCCTACTGAGGAATACCCTTCCTTTAGGACATTATAGTAAGGTAAAAGATTTGTAATGTAATAAGTTTCTCTTAGAGTTAGGACTTCTGGCTTACAGTATTCGAGAATATATAAATCGAAGTTTGAATAGTCATATTTCAACAAAGCTTTTGTAATAGGCATATTAGAGTCACTTTTCTTTTTTAAATATGCTTTATTTAGATATTGTTTCATTCTATTACTCAAGTTAATCGAACTTCCTACATAGAAATGGTTATTGATCCTGTTATAAAGGCAATAAACCCCTGTTTTATACTTCAATTCTTTGTAGATTACTAATCGACTTAAGTAAAGATCCTCATACTTGCATTCAAATGCAAACTTTTTATCGCATTTGAGGCTATTTTTATCTAAATTATATGTACTATAGTCTCTTCTACAGTTATAATAGGAATTCTTTTTTGGACTATATCTTACTATGTTCTCTCCTTTTTTGAGTCCATAGTAGCAGCGCATAGTCTCTGGGGATCCCTCCTTCAGTGAGTAAATAATTCATTTCATAATAGATCTGATAGAGATACTCACGGAAGAGAGGTTTCCTGCTGATTGTTCAAAATTAAACATTTTTACGATACGAATTCCAACATTGCTCTTTAGAACTCTAATAAGGGCCCACATACGGCAAAGAGTCGAAATATAAATATATCGTAGTTTAATTGTGAGAAGTTCCCAGCATACAGCTGATCAATGAACATATGATGTTCATAGTTCATTAATTTTTGACACGAACGATTCTGATGACCGACGTGGCAAAACTTTTAAAGAGTGGACTAACATTAATCCACCCATTGTAAATAGGAATAGGAATGCAATTGAATATAGCATTGGCACTGCTAGGCGGATGGATCCTCCGTACAATGTTGCTAATCAAGAGAAGATTTTAATACCTGTAGGTACCGCAATTACCATAGTACTACTTGTAAAGTAGGCACGTGTATCTGCATCTAATCCTACGATATACATGTGGTGTGATCATACAAGGAAACCTAGGAAAGCAATAGATGCCATAGCATAAACCATTGACACAGAACCAAAAACTGGTTTTTTACTGTATGTAGATACTACATGTGAAATAATACCAAAACCAGGTACAATTAGAATGTATCATTAATCTTTATTAAATCCTTAGTTCTCCTGCGAAGTAAGAATATAATTTGTCTATTTAAGACAACAAGTACTTACGTACTTGATGGGACTATATCTTCTATCCTCCGCCGTTATTCCTTGTTTAAAGAATCTTTGACGTTTAGAATGTACGCCATCCCTTTCTCCGTTAAATGCTTTTTGTCTTCTAAACAACGACATACTTTATACATCTTAATAAATCTTGTGTGCTTACTTACCAAATTAAACTGATTTAAGTATTCTAGTACTACTTTAAACCTTGGAGTACTTGTGGTCTCTAGGTAGTATGTTATCAAGTTATTAGAATGTGTCCGCGTGCCTAAATAAGTACCTGAAAAACTATTAGTCTTAGAGTAATTAGTTAAAAATTTTTGAATCTTTGTTAATAAATAAGCATCTTTTTGACTTAGTTGTAATTTAGGTGTTATAGTAGGAGAAGGTCTGTTTTTTCTATCTATAATTTTAATTTGAAAGCCCCCATCAGCGTCAATAAAACCGGCTAATCAATGGTTAAAAAAAGAATCAGATTGGTCTAGCTTAAATTCAACATAGCGTTCTTCAAATTTAAGTTTGACTGCGGGGTTCTTCTCAAATAAAGTCATTACTTGTTGGTGCTTGTTTTCACCGCGAAGCTTATTGTTTATAAGACTCAAAATTGACAGAACACCTTCAGTATGAGAAACGATATAGGTTACAGCCTTTTTACCTTTTACGGGTTTAACTGCTCCATATCCGATTCTAGATTTGATTCAATAGGCTGTACTTGCATTTTTATTGTCAAAAGAAATTATAATCTGGTTTATAGCACTAATATGTCCGTCACCATCTATAAGACCTGCCAGGTAGTAACCAAACTCAGAATCCGTGCTAGGTTTTCTAGAATTGATATGTTCTGAAAGCGGGTTAGAGCCATGAAGTATGGTAGAATAGTGGTTGAAAGGGGTTATAGAGTAGTATTTTCGACCTTTAAATCTAGAAGAAGGGGATAGCATGAGGATAGTGTTATGTTGTATTTTTTGTTTTAAAAAATTAGTCTCTGAGACGATCTTAGTATCAACCGTCTGCTGATTGTCCAGAGTATATAGCTTTTTTACTATTGTCATCAAGGTCTTAATGGATTTCTCCAGAGAGAAGTGACCGGAGTATCTATATACTTTGTATGAATTTAGAAGAATTTCACTGGAGTTCCCAGCATATAATAACATTACGAGGCAATATTCTTTTACCTCAGGGTGACCGAAAAATCAAAAGAGGTGCTGGTAAAGCACAGGATCACCACCTCCAGCTACTTCAAAGAATGAAGTATTAAAATTACGATCCATTAAAAGCATGGTTACACCCGCTGATAGTACAGGTAATGATAATAATAGCATTACGGCTGTAATGATAATGGCTCATACAAATAAAGGCATTTTACTGTAAGTCATACCGTTGGTTCTCATGTTGTATGAAGTAGCAATAAAGTTAATTGCACCTAGAAGCGATGAGATCGATGTTAGGTGAAGAGCGAAAATAGCTAAGTCAACACTTGGTGTCGAATGAGCTTGAATTCCTGATAATGGAGGGTATACGGTTCACCCTGTTCCGGCTCCACTCTCAATAAGAGTAGAAGCAACCAGACAAACAAGGGCAGGTGGCAGTAATCAGAAGGAGATATTATTAAGACGAGCAAAAGACATATCTGAAGCTCCAATTAATAATGGTAGCATATAGTTCTTTAACTTAATATCTTTCGATATTAACTGGACTATGTCTTCAACTCGGGCAAGTAGGAGAAAAAAAACCTACTATCCGAGTGCAATACGTGTAGTCTCTGAGGATCCTACGTATTATATTAATTAATAATATTTGGTTTCCTGCAAATTGTCCATTCAATGCAATGTCCATTGCATTAATGTATTACAGTTTTAAATTAGCTTGTACACCTCTAATTTTCTACTGGAACGCAGATATAGAGGGTTTCAAGCAGTATTATGTAATACCTTTAGGAGTTTCTTGCATATAGTATTGTAATAATAATGTGTTTCACAACACAAGACGGCAACTTAACGTCGCTAAAAGATTGAAATTAGGTTGAATTGTCCAGATAAGTCCGGCTATTTAAGTGCTTAAAGGACAGAGTCGTTCGGGTTCTATTAAAGTCTTTTTTTATTTCAAGAGCTCTCTCCCAACTGCCCCCTGGTAAAACACTCTGACCTTTACTTCGCACATGCGCTATGAGGCTTGCTCAAGCTTCATAATCCAAACGCTTAGAAGAGAGAAGCGGAAACTTATTAAAGTATTCGATTACAGCCATATTCTGGTTTACCCCTGCTACCAGGAGAATGTAGGAAGAATAAACCTTTTCCTCTTGACTATTTTCTAGTTTAAGGGATCTGTCTCTGGAGTACAGACCAGTATTAAAGTAAGACGCAATTTCATTCATAATAGGGAGATAACTCAGGTTAGAAGAGGCCTCTAAGTCTTTGAGTGAAAAATTCTTTAGACTTAATTTATTGTAAGTTTGTTTTACTTCCAATCTAAAGTGAGGAACCACTCTCTTTGGACGACCATTCTTCTTTTGCATATTAAGCGCAAAATTAGCATCTGCATCACACATTCCAGCAAGCCATGCATTTGATCCTATATATGAGTTGTCCCTGGGCAGAACATCTATATTATGAAGTTTAGATAGTATTTCCTGGATAACGGGATTGGAGGAATTCTGTTTAGCACTATAATAATCGTTAAGTTTATCTATCGCTTTCTTTAAAAAGATTATCTTCGGCGTTCTCATTTTCCCATTAATTAGACTGAGAAGTCTATGCACTCCCACAAGATCTTGTGTTAGTCATAGTATGTAGTTCCCTTTACTTTCATAAATGTTGCCACAGCCAGTCCGTTTACAGAGATACTCCGCTAAAGGTTTATCTTTCATATGGAACACCACACTAACACTCGGGTTCCTGTTTTCCGGAATAGAAATTGTTCCATCCCCTTCTAGGAGCCCTGCTAGATAGTGACCGAACTCCTTATTAAATTCTTTAGTCTGATGGTACTTACGAAGTTGACTTTTCAATCTTAATTTCAAATCTTTTTTTGCTTCTGTTAGATATATTTTACCAAATCCTCCAACTAGTCCTGGCATTACAAGGAAGAAAATCATTAAGATAGCGTGACCTACAACTAAAACATTGAATAGTTGGTGGTTACCTCCTAAGATTTGGTTTCCTGGAGCTGCAAGCTCTAATCTAATAATTAAAGACATTGTTGAACCAATTACACCTGAAAAGATCGCAAAAATAAAGTATAACATTGCGATATCTTTAGCATTGGTAGAGTATAATCATCGTTGAATATACATTGTATGTAGACAAGAGCAGGATAAAAAGTATTATAGTATAAATTACACAGTTTATCTTTTTTTATCCAAAATTAATATTTAAAGTATGAGCTGCTCACCTCATATTGAGTTACAGCTCATATTCTAATAAATGAATTACCATTATTTGTGCAAAATAAATGTACTCAACCTAAAGAAAAAAGGTTAAGACAAATAATTAAGTTTATTTTTAATTGGCGGCATAACTATATAATTAATTATACACGAGTACTAGCTATCAACCCCAATAAGATTAAGGCCATAAGCATAGCAATTCGAACTTTTAAAGTTTAATGAATAGCAAGCGATCTACGATGCAGTAGTATATTTATTGATTATATTACCTGAGAAGGTAATTTAATCAGAGAGTATTTATTAGGGGCTTAGTAACTCTCTTTAGAGAGAAGAGGGAATCGAACCCTTATTTTATAAATTTGCAATTTATATGAACTACCTTGTTCGCTCCTCTCCTGTGCTTCCTGGAAAATATTACTATTCTTGAAGGAATGGACGGAGGGATTTCACAAAGTATAATCTCAACCAGAATCGAACTGGTACTCTCATCGTGAAGGGATGATGTTATAACCATTTAACTATAAGATCATTCATTACCGCTACCAAAGATAAAAATTGGTAGCTGCGTCCCATTAATTTCACTTATTTACCTTTTAAACTCCAGCACATCTAGTTTATTGAAAATTTTGGTAGTTGTTGTTGTTGTTGCATTAGAGAGTTGAACTCTAAACCTTTTGATTACAAAACAAACGCTCTACCAATTGAGCTAATGCAACTTAATAATGCAAGTGTGTACGATTAGAAGTTATACGGCAAACTAGTTAACTAGTGTTTAAGACCTGCAAAGCGGCCATACACTATCAATATCGTGTTCTACGATGACTAGCCATCTGCTCCAGTGGAAGTGGAAGCAAACATATTTATATCTACAGGGCAAATTCGTATTTTATATGCTTTCAATACTTATAATTTATTAATTTAGCTACGCTACATAGGACTACAACACAAAAAATGCTGTACGAACCAGTACTGATGTATTTTTACTTCAAGAAGAAAAAAATATGCAGTCCTAATAACTCACCATGGATTAATTATGAACGGTCCTTGCGTACTAGTCCATAGGCCTGCTTTTATAATATTAATTACAGAAGATAGGAACCATACTGTCTCACGACGTATTTAACCCAACTCGGGTCCCGTTTTAATTGACGAACAGTCAAACCCTTCCTAGCTGCTACAACCAGGAGGATACGGGCGGTCGACATCGAGGTGGCAAACATAACTTACTATTTGTACTATTTCGTTATATTACCCTGTTCAAATTTGTTATCGTACCATCATTTAAATGCTACTTCAATAACTTCGTTCGTTATAGAAACAAACTTATATATTGTTCAGACTATGTCATTATCTTAGATAAAATGTTGTTAGATGAATATTTAAATAAGAAGTAATTTAACTTCTTCAAACTTAAAATTTTGTGTCTTTAAAACTATACTACGATTATTAGAATTTTTATTATACTCCAATTTACCTCCATCATCCATATATCAATAGGCTAAACCTCTGGCCGTTAAACGGTCTCTAATTAAATGAGGTGTAATTCCCTTTTTATTCTTTACAATAAAGAGTTCTGCTAATCTATTAAAAGCTTTATGCTTAAATGTTTGATTTCCTCAAGTAATTACTTGGTTGCCATCTTTATTATACGTGTCTTCTTATGGGCAGGAGATAATACTCATTCATCAAATACATCACAGACATGATCCATATATGCTTTATGTTTATCTCCTCATTCGAACTGTAATAAATAAAGATCATCTCTAGTTCTTAAAGCTGCATCTCCTAAGACTAATCTCCTATTGCAGTTTCAAATTGTACTGTAGTAAGTTCTGTTAATTGTTGTTTATACAGTTTAATTAATTTACTATTAGGACCAAGTACTTTAAGTTGATTTTTATTAATTTTGTTTAACATCATTCTTTTTATTAAGTTATTTATCACTACATCGAGGATGTAGTCTTACTTTTTATCTAAGATATTGGGCTTTCGTGGAGAAATTATTGTTGTCAATACTCATTCTCTAGTCGTTGAACGTTCATCCTACAAAACTTGACGTAGAATGCTTCGCTGCAAATTGTCCATACTTTGATTATGGATTTCCTTGCAATTAACCCAATTTTTAAGTGTATTTCACAATACACTGGGACTAAGAGTCAATCCCTAGCGTAACTTTTATCCGTTATCTTTACCTAGAACTAGCTATAGTAAATGTTCATTATACCATACTTACGTATTTACTCCATTTGTAGATGTTGTAATTTATGCATAGTTATGCTATTATATTTTAGTGTCTTCTGTTGCAGCGCAACGAGACAATTGTTTTCATGACAATTTAACTATACCTTCTTTATTCCATTATTTATTCAATGTAGCCGGAGAGCTAGCATTGTATATACATAATCGACGCAGATAATCCGCGTCTTAACGTTGCAATTCGCATTAATATTTATAAAGGACTTACTCAGTTTTTCTATGTGAGAATGACGCCCCATCAAAACTATCTAACAGAGGCTGTCCCTCCGATACTTTTTTATTTTTAAAAAACAAGAAAAGTACTTTCACAGCTATTCAGCTTGCAAAAGAATGAGGTAAGTTAGACATTATTGGACAAGAAGCTTCTCAATTGAATGCCAACGCACTACTTCATAAACTGAATATCCAAGCATGTCCAACAGCCTATCTATCAATAGTAAAGCTGCATAGGGTCTTTCCGTCTACCTGTAATTCAGCAGTATCTTCACTGCTAATCCAATTTCGCTGGACGTATTGGGGAGACAGTTGTTATATCATTACTCCATTCATGCACGACTATAATTATTAGCCAAGGTATTTCGCTACATTATAACCCTCAGAATAAGGCTGCCATTTGGATAACTTTTAAAATACGAGCCGTTAAGCCCTTATCATTATAGGTCTAACCATTGGGCAGGGTTCACACGTTATACTAACACTTTTGTGTCCGCAACGTGCTGTGTTTTTAGTAAACAGTTGGATAACTTTATCTTTAATGCTTTTCTCAGTGAGAAAAACTCCCTTTGTTGACGAACGTGGGGGTGATTTTTGCCGAGTTCCTTCCCAATACTTCATCCATGCCCTTTCATATTCTCTACTATATACACCTGGGTCGGACTTAATTACGGTTTTGCCACAAAATTATTTCTTGTACTGCCAACGATTCAGCAACTTTACATCGCTGTTGGAGCCTAATACTTAGAACTAAGTATTCTCTTTGTGGCCGTTAAACCTATCGTGTGTGTTAAAACTACACACCAACTTAAGGACCGAATTTATAGTAAAACCATATATTTCAAGGGAATAGGCTTATAACTATCTATACAGATAATTACCTATTTTTCGCTACTCATGCCAGCATTCTCAATATAATTTACAATCACGTACATACTTTACTCTAATACGCTACGCTATTAGTCAGATATGTACGCCATCACTAACATACTATGTTAGGACATACACGCTAATTGATCCAAATAACGTGTCTTGCTTATTATATGCTCTGTTACCACATACACGCCTTTATTAACTAGACATATATGTATAGATTGTCGGCTACCGATTTCAAGATCCGTGTATTGTCTGTACAGACTCTACGAGATAAATTAGTGCATTGTTACATGTTCATTATAGGATGGTTATTGTCAAACCCACCAACTAATTGGATTTGAGAGTCCATACATTAGATTCACTTAATCGGTCATTTGGAGCCTTAAATCTTACTCGGGGCTGTTTCCCTCTCGACTATAAACCTTATCGCATATAGTCTGACTAGCTAGACGCCTGCCCATAATATTGTGAGATTAAATATACATGATAAGTCAATTATTGACCCCCATTTATCATTTTTAAACTAATAAATTAGTACTAGAAATGATAACTTAAATATTAAGTGCTATACCTTATGGCCAGTGATTCTAGCCGCTATACTAACATATATTTCACAGAGAACCAGCTATCTATAAAACAGGTTAGTCTTTCACTTACTTATCATTACTAATTGGATAATACTGCAACATTAACCCATTCGATCAATAAGCCCCGCGAACGGGGCCATCATATCTTGTAATAATAAGATCTTTTATTTTCGGGCCAATTAACCATAACTTTTTCACATTGTGCAAACTACCACTCGGCAGTCCATTAGATATTCTAATTATATAGAGCTAAAAAATATTAATAGCTTTGCTATGATTAATTACTTGCTGGCCCATTATACAAAAGGTACCCCCTAAATTTATTAAAATCTCGAGGTGCTTATAAATCTCCCATTTCATACTTTCCCTTTCGGTACTATTTATACTTATTAACAATATTTAGCCTTGGGTTTAGTCAACCCGTATTCACTCATTCACACAAGCTACTTACTAAATGGCTATGTCACGTTCGCTCGCCGCTACTTATGACATCTCTTTTGATTTCTTCTCCTATGAGTACTTAGATGATTCAGTTCCTCACGTTATTTATTACGGTTTACCTCAGGTTTTAGATTGGAACCCCAATCATTAATAACCTCCTTGTTAATAGCAATGTAATCCTTGAGAGACTCGTTAATGCCGTATAACACTTTTCAAATCTACTTGCATTATTATAATTACTTTTATATCCATAAAAAGAAATTAACAAACTTACCCAAAGAATATTATTACTACTCTTTAAGCCTTACTTGTACTTCATTATTTTAGGTTTAAGGAATATTGGACTCGAACCAATACTAATTTTGTGTGTAAAACAAATGCTATACCAATTAAGCAAATCCCTTATGTGGTGGTGGTGTTGAATATGAAATAAGATTTATTATAGCCCGCTGCAGGTTCCCCTACAGCAACTGTATTTCGACTTCGCAATAATATAAGACTGATTATTAAATGAAATCGCCATTACCATCTTGGGTAAAATGATAATTACAATATTCATTTTCATAACAAATCCTAATTTACCGCGTGACGAGTAATTAGTGCGAAACAATTAAGAATATTCACCGTCATTTGATTAATGACTGATTACTAGCAATTCTTCTTTCATGCGCCCGAGTTTCAGAACGCAATCCATACGAAAATAACACACTTATGTGCTAAATGGTAATATGCGTTTTATAAGTCATTCTGTCTATTTAACTTCTCATATTTTTTGCATATTATTATAGTACGTCTATAGCCCACACCATTAGGGTCATAATGATTTGTCTTAATCCCATTTTATTCATGCATTTAAATGAATAGTTACAGATATTTGATTGTAATCCTAATCTGTACGGGGATTCGTTCGTTTATGGAACTAACCGTAAACTTCACAGCACGAACTGAAGACAACTATGTAACGCCTGTCACTCCATTTACTGGAAGATTCAAGATGTGGTAAGGTTGTGGCGGATTGTCCAATTAAATAACATACTCCACTGCTATTGATTATAACCGTCTATTGTATTGGGTTTCTATTGAGTAATTATACTCTCCTGGTGGAATACTATTGATTTCTCTTAATTTACATAATATTACATAAATTAGTACTCATAGTTTACTGCTAGAATTACTTGGGTATCGAATCCATGTCACTACTCTAGCCTTCGTCCCTCAATGTCAGTTAGAATATAACAAGAACCTTCGATTCTGGCCGTCCTACAGCTATCATAATATTTCATCATTACTGCTATAATTCACTTGTTACTACTCCTAACTCTATCCCTAAATTTAGGAAAATCCTGCGGACCCTTTAAACCAATACGACTAATACTTGCGCCCTATGTATAACCGCAACGGCTGGCACATATCTTAGTTGGCACTTATCTGCCCTCACTCCCCGAAGAAAATGAGTCGTGACATTACATCACAGAGGTACTATCATTATTATCCCTCGCATATAACTTTATTTTTAACAAACTATCCTGTCCTGTACACATATCTATCGAATAAATACACATACTTATTGAATATCGTTATTATAGATAACTGGGTCAATCTTTCGATCATTGCCCAAAATTCCTCACTGCTGTATCCTATAGATATCGATTGTATCTCATTATCGACGTGGCAATTATAACGCTAATTAATTGCTACAGATTGTTGGCTATGTATGGCTCTTATCCTACATAATACCTATACTGATTATAGCTTGACCAATAACAAAGATCCCAAAAATCTCCTTTATTTTAATTATCAGGTATTTAACCCAATTACTGGTTCCAATTCTAACTTATACTCACGAATACGCCACTTGATCGCCATTTTCAATAAATATATCAATTAACGACCGTCTGACTTGCATGTGTTATGTCTCTATATAGTACTTAGTCTGAACTAACATCATATTCTCTTTATTATTTAATTCCTCTGTCAATGATACCCATCTTTACGACGAGTATCATCTATTTACTTATATCATTTACAAACTCCATAAATACCAAAATACCCCTAAAAACATACTTATCACTATAATCCCCTATCACTATCATATAAATAACCTATAAATCTCCCCTAACTATTATCAAGCATACTTTTAACAGAGCAATTCATACTTTAAGACTATATCGCCTTGGTTATATATCCATTCCCTACCAAAATAAAATTATAACAGTCTTATCAACAGATAACTAATTTTACTTACTACCACTTATTAAACGACTACACGCATTACTACTATTACACAACACACTTACACAAACTAGGGCCTACAGCCCACTAGAACACTCTAGAACAACAGATACACTTATCCTTATTTCACATCACCACTAACAGATAAAAGAGCATTCACTACTATGTTAGGAGTTACATATCTAGCTAGTGAGGTCTTTACCGGCTATGCCTACAGCTCTCTGAAGAAATATTAGATTTGTTATATCACATCATATTAGACTTATCGTTACACTCATTATATTAGTCAGATACCGCTAATCACATTTATCCGTATTCATCCCCCTCATAAGTGGCTTATTAGTTTATGCCCTATAACTATTAGATCTTTCCTATCTTAACATTCATCCTATAGAACTTATCTGTTCTCCCCCCCAACTCATTATAGCTTAGAAGACACTATTGCACTTACTTCATTTATACGTATTCATCCCCCTCATAAGTGGCTTATATAGTTATGGCCTTTCTCTCCCCCATCTCTACTTGTACTTCCTTTACAATTCATATCTATTTATTAGTTTACACCTACTTTACTATTCTACATTTACACTTAGAGATGTATAGCCCTTATTGTCATACAGACTTATCATACACATACATCCCCATTGTTTATATTATTCTCTATTCAACACACTCATAAGTGGCTTATCTAGTTATGGCCTTCCATTCCTAGCCTTTTACAGATCTATTACAGATCTAGCTGAACGACCACTCCGGGGAGTTCAAGTGACGATCTGGTAAGTCCCCCCCATCGCTTACTATCCTTATTAGTGCCTTTTGACATCTATCCCCTATCTCACTTCGCTCTTAGCACTCCTAGAATTCAGTCTGGCGCATCGGATACGGAGTTATTAAGAAAAATAGAGATTGGTTCGATTGAAGTATATGTCAGCGACATATCGGAAATCATGCCAATCGACATTGCGACTCCTGCAATAATCCCCTAACAACTCAGAAGATATTCCCAAATAATCCATAGCGCACTGCGCTTCCTTGCAAGGATAAAGCCTCAAGTGGATAAGTGAAAGCCTCGCGCAGCGCGAGTTATTAAGCAAATGAGTAGCAAGTAGAAAAGATGACTAAGCATCGACTCGTGATGCGCGATATGATAAGGCGTCTAAATGCCCAATTGCCTGGCGGCACTGTGTAAACGCGTTATGTAATTAAAAAGTGCCAATACTATTATTTTTACATTATATTAGTTATTTGTTGTGGGCTAGCCTAGTAGTGCACAATGTTAGGCCAGTGAAGCTAGTAAGTAGAGGTATATATAGGTAAATAACGGATATAAAAGAAGGGGGAATAGGAATATTTATAAAACAAATCATCACACCTAAAATATTTTTATAAATAAAAATATTTTAATGTAAATGTATAATAAGATAATATAAAAATCTTAGATAACTCCTCTAAGTATATGGCTATGAGTGTAATAGATAGATAACTCTAATAGTAGTCTATGGCTATGAGTGTAATAGATAGATAACTCTAATAGTAGTCTAATAGTGTAATGATGCTAATCATAATAGCTATATAGGTGAATACTCTTCTAAGGGAATAACATGTATATATGAGGCAATAGTAAAGTAATCTATGTGTTTATACTCTAATATGATGATGTATAATGTCTATTCTAGTTTAATCTAGTAAATCCTAGCCAGGAATGTAATTAATGTATAATAGTTGTCCTAATGGCTTGAAATGAGATTCTAGATATATATTCCTATTTCCATTGTAACTATGAGTGATAACTAGTAGTTATAGTATCATTCCTCTAGTCTCTCTTGAATACTGATGCAATATCTGATGAATGAACGAATAAAGATTATATCTTATCTCTTCATTCATCATAAATATAACAAATAAATAAATTAATTCTAAGATTAATAAATTGTTTATATAAATGGGAGCATTAAATTATCTGATGCATGTCTTAACTGATATAGTATTAAATACATCCCAATGTAATGTCTATTGCGGATGATAGTCTTAGTGGGGATGACTTGTATAGAAAGTAAAACTAACTAATCTAGCGGATGATCCTGATAATGATTGGCTGGGAATGTAATAGATGGATATGTCGTATAACAATGCCATATATGCCTATCTTTACTTATATATAAGTATTTCCACAAGGGATGAATGTAAAGTAAGTGATGATGTGAATATCTCGACATGTGTAAGTAACGTATGGGAAATCTAGAGTCAAATAATAAGGCTATGATGGGGAAGCCGGATCGGCCTGTAAGTCTTGTCCGGAGCAAAATGGTTATGGCTGCATAAGTAATGGAACACATATCACAAGGGATAATGATGTAATTCTTTGTAATTGTATGTAATCCAATGTGATATTCTTGAAATACTCTTGTAATACAATGTGAATACTTTTGTAATACAGTGTGATATCTTGTAATTCGATAGAAATCCCATCAATTGCGGATGGCAATAGCGGTGGAGATGGTTGTATTAGTCTGCGGAAGATAAATATCTAATAGATGAGTATCCAAATCTAATATCTGGCTGTCAAGTGGAATTGATGGATATGTGTAATTGTGGTCGGATGATGGAAATTCTTGCTTGTCAATAATGTAAATTCCATTACGGATGAGTGCAGTAAGTATATTAATAAAATATCCCGACGGATGTGTGTAAATGTATAGAATAGTAAAATACTAAACTCGGCTGTATCGTGTTCGCCGCATCTGAGAGTAAGTGTTGAACGGAGCAACAGGACTTGGGAATGAAGTGTAATAACTAATACGGCTTCAGCCCATAGAGCGCGAACAACACATAACACAGGCCTGGCTCGGATTGTCTCATCTAGCGCGAATGGAAAGTGGGAAACACACAAATAGCCTTATCGGCCAAAGCGTCAAATCTGCGACTCCTGGTAATCCTTTGCATGTATTGTCTTCTTATATGGCGGAATAGTGAATAATACTAAATAGCTCTGATGAGCAGGGCGAGCGGAGCACTCGTGCGTAGTGAGCAATGAGATTATGTCCGAGTATTGCAACAGTTAATATAGTTTAGTTGCACTGGCACTTCCAGTTTACAAGGAGAATCTATCTTCGATGAGTTTTCATTGAAGATTGTTCGACTGACCTGCGTACCTCGGATAAGATGCGACCGAGCGAGAGACAGTTTCATAGACATATGAAAGCTTTCTCGAGTCGAGGACCGGCAAGAGATGCCTATTTATCCTTAATGCGGAGTGAGCGGCGGATCGCCTTGTGAGCAACTACGTATTAGAGATCTCCAAAATAATAAAGCACTTACACATTACAACCAAATGCACTTATTTCCCTTTGTTATAATTCT
>NRDT01000074.1:0-38868 GCA_004124955.1 Starmerella riodocensis
GCGCGAGCAGCGCGGCCGCGTCCGCGCTGCACTCGCACCAGCACCAGCACCTGCCCGCGAGCGCCGGCACGCGCGAGACGGTGATCCAGCTGCTGGACCAGATCGGGTCGAAGCGCGAGGTCGAGCAGTACCTGTCGTACTTCACGTCCGTGGACACGAAGCGGTTCGCCGTGATCAAGGTAGGCGGCGCGATCATCACGCACGAGATGCCTGCGCTCGCGAACGCGCTGAGCTTCCTGTACCACGTCGGGCTGTACCCGATCGTGCTGCACGGTACGGGCCCGCAGATCAACGAGCTGCTGGAGAAGGAGGGCGTGGAGCCGGACTACATCGACGGCATCCGCGTGACCGACGCGCCGACGATGAAGGTCGTGCGCGGCTGCTTCCTGGACCAGAACCTGACGCTTGTCGAGGCGCTCGAGCGCAACGGCGTGCGCGCGCGGCCGATCACGGGCGGCGTGTTCAGCGCGCAGTTCCTCGACCGCAGCAAGTACCAGTTCGTGGGCGACATCACGAGCGTCGACAAGCGGCCCATCGAGGCCGCCATCGAGGCCGGCTGCCTGCCCGTGCTCACGGCGCTCGCGGAGACGCCCGAGGGCCAGATCCTCAACGTGAACGCGGACGTTGCCGCGAGCGAGCTCGCGAAGGTCGTCCAGCCCGTCAAGGTGGTCTATCTCTCGGAGAAGGGCGGCCTCAACGACGGCAGCGGCACGAAGATCTCGACGATCAACCTTGACGAGGAGTTCGACCACCTCATGGCGCAGCCCTGGGTCAAGTATGGCACGAAGCTGAAGATCAAGGAGATCAACGACCTCCTGCACCACCTGCCGAAGTCGTCGTCCGTGGCCATCATCTCCACGAACGACCTGCAGCGCGAGCTGTTCACCGACTCCGGCGCAGGCACGCTCATCCGCCGCGGCTCGAAGATCCACAAGCACGACGGCGCGGCCGCCGGGCTGCCGAAGGCGCTGCACGACCGCCTCGCCAGCGAGATCGTCCAGAACCCCAGCAAGTACACGATCTACGTCGACGACCAGGCCGAGGCGCTGGCGGCCGTCCAGCACGCGGCCTCGCCGGACGGCGCGGCCGTCATCGCGCACTTCGAGGCGACGCGCAACGGCTGGCTCAACGGCATCGCCGACAACCTGTGGGCGCTCCTCTCGGCGGACCACCCGCGCCTGCACTGGGTCGTCTCGCAGAACGACGAGCAGGTCGCGTTCTTCTTCCCGCGCGCCGACGGCTCGATCACGCGCAACGGCCGCGTCGCCTTCTGGAAGGGCGCGACGGGCTCGCTCGACGAGTTCGTGCGCTCGCTCGAGACGCTCGCCGCGGCGTCCGCGTCCGTGGCCGGCAGCGCCGCGCGCGCTCCCATGAACGGCGCCTCTTCTGCTGCTGCTGCCCCCGCCGCCGGCGCACAGCGCGCGTTCAGCACAAGCGCCCGCGCCAGCCTGCGCACCCCGAGGGTCTCCGGCACGCGCGCCTTCAGCACCTCGCGCTCGCTGCGCGCGGCGGCCGACGAGTCGCGCAGCGCGCCCGCGCGCGTGGCGCTCATTGGCGCGCGCGGCTACACGGGCCGCGCCCTCATCGACCTCATTGACCGGCACCCGCACCTCGAGCTCGCGCACATCTCGTCGCGCGAGCTCGAGGGCCGCCGCCTCGAGGGCTACTCGAAGCGCACCATCCACTACGAGAACCTCACCGCGGAGGACGTCGCCGCGCTCGAGGCCGAGGGCGCCGTCGACGTGTGGGTCATGGCCCTGCCCAACGGCGTGTGCCAGCCCTTCGTCGCCGCCGTGGACTCGAAGAGCCAGGGCCGCAGCGTCGTCATCGACCTGAGCGCGGACTTCCGCTTCGACGAGAGCGGCGCGTGGAAGTACGGGCTGCCCGAGCTGCAGGGCCGCGACTCGCTGCGCAGCGCGCGCAAGATCTCGAACCCGGGCTGCTACGCGACGGCGGCGCAGCTCGCGATCGCGCCCCTCGCGAAACACGCGAGCCCCTCCGAGCGCCCGTCCGTGTTTGGCGTCTCGGGCTACTCCGGCGCCGGCACGAAGCCCTCGCCGAAGAACGACATCAACCACCTGCGCGACAATCTCATACCGTACTCGCTGACGGACCACATCCACGAGCGCGAGATCTCCGCGAAGCTCGGCATGCGCGTCAACTTCTCCCCGCACGTCGCGCAGTGGTTCCAGGGCATCGCGCTCACGGTCAACATCCCGCTGCGCGAGAAGCTCACCGCGCGCGACCTCCGCAACCTCTACCAGGACCGCTACGGCAACGACAAGCTCGTCACGGTCACGGGCGAGCCGCCCGAGGTGCGTGACATCAGCGGCAAGCACGGCGTCGTGCTCGGCGGCTTCGGCGTCAACGCGGCCCAGGACCGCGCCGTCGTCATCGCGACCATCGACAACCTCCTCAAGGGCGCCGCCACGCAGTGCCTGCAGAACATCAACCTCGCGCTCGGCTACGACGAGTACGCAGGCATCCCCATCGACCACGTCATCCGCGGCTAGCGCCGCCTAATTAAAATCCTAGAACTGTGGGGGGCGCCGCCCTGGAAAGCCGAAGCAGTGACCAAGGACGCGGGCGCGGAGCCGGCGGTATAGGCCGCGCGTAGGCCGCGTGCGTGTTCGAATGCAGTCGCCCTCATTGGCTCGTAGAACAGTATGTACTGAGTTTACACTTACTTGAATATATAGAGTTAGCGCCGCTGCATAGCCGCATTGTTCAGTGCAACTACACAGCGCAGCTGCGTCGTGTACAGTAGATCGGTTTGGTTTGTTCTCGGATGGTAGGCGCGGCCTGGGTGCCTGACATACTCGCTCGCGGTATTGCGAGGCGGTCGCATAATCCATTTTCTTCGGCTGCTGCGCGTCCGAACGCAGTGTGCTGCAGAACTGCACCGCGGCTATGGCACTGCGGGCTGCTCGAGTAGCACTGTATGTGACAATGTATAGCGCTTCTGCTATCGCATAACCGTTGGCGCGATGGCTTCGCTCGCGACCACTGCAGAGCGGTCGGCACAAGTGTCGGCCGTGCGCGCCCGCATCCTTAACGTTTCGAGAGGAGACCCGAGAAAAACGCGTCGTCGGCCTTCTGCGAGCTGGGCGCAACCATGCCGGGCGGCACCATGCCCGGCGGCGGCGCCGCCACCGGGCCTCCCGCGCCGGCGCCGGCCACACCAGGCGCCATGCCCGGCCGCATCATCCCGGGCGGAACGCGCACCGGCATCATGCCTGGTGGCGCCATCCCGGGCGGCGCCATCCCATGGGGCACCATCCCCGGCGGCACCATCCCGGGCGGCGCCATCCCTGGCGGCGCCATCCCGGGCGGCGGGCCCATCCCTGGTGGGACCACGCCGGGCGGTGCAGTCATTCCTGGCGGCACCATGCCGGGCGGCACCATCCCCTGCCGCCCGGGCGCCATGCCCGGTGGTGTGGACGCCAGGTTCGTGGCAGGCGCGTGCGCCGCCAAGGAAGAGCCCTGCGGCGAAGCCAGGACGCGGTCCTGTGGCGCCATGCCCTGCATGGCGTCCGCGCCGCCCGCAAGCGGCTGCGCATGCGGCTGCGCGTGCGGCTGCGCGTGCGGCTGAGCGAAGCCGCGCGGGGGCATCCGGCGGCCCGCGTCGGTCCCCGCGGCACCAGGCACCGCAGCGTAGGCCGCGCTGGGCGGCGATTCGGCCGCGCCGGGCGGCTGGAAGAACGTCGAGAAACGCGAGCTGCCGCCAGCGCCGCTGCCTGGCGCGGCCGCGGACACTGCCGCTTCCCAGAGCTCCTTGGGCTCCGCGCCGGCAGCGGCACCGTGCGCGCTGCCGCCCGCTTCGTCTTGCGGCGTCTCGTGCTGCTTCGCTGGCTTTTGCTGCGGCTGGCTCGACTGGCTCGGCTGGCTCGGCTGCTGCTGCGCGCGCTGTGCGCGCTTCCACCGCTCGAACTCGTCTACGCCGCTCTTGAAGCCGTCCAGATCCGTCGTCGTCTCCTCTGACGTTATGTCGAGCCAGTCGACTGTCTCGGCCTCTTCCTGCCGCGCCGACTCGCCGGCCGCGCCGCCGCCGTGGTGGTGCGGGCCGCGCTGATGGTCGTTGCTGCCGGCGCCCCGGTGGCCCCCGTTGCTCGAGTAGAACTCCCCAAGCTCTCCTCCGGCGACCCACCGGCGGTCCTGCCGCCGGTTGGCTGGGCCAAAGTCGGCGCGGCGCCCTCGGCGCGGCGCGTGGCTCGGCTGCGCTGGGCGCTCGGCCGGCTGCGCGAGGGTAGACGGCGTCCCAGCCAGGTCGCCTACCAGCATCCCATTGAAGTTCGCAGGCGGCGCGACGAGCGGCGAGTACGACAAGTCGTACAGCTCAGCCAGCGTGTAGAAGTACCGTCGCCGTGGCTCCTCACTCATGACCTCTGTTGATCGAACACCAGTAGAGTGTGCTTTAGGGAGAGGTGAGACGACCTAACCTCGCCACCGCTAAGGGCGTCGCCGTGGCCAGCAAACGGCCGCCTCGTCGATCCGAAACGTATGTTCAGCGGGGCGCTTGCGCTCGAGGCGCTCCTCGCATAAGCGGTCGAACCTGGTCTTCGTCAACCAGCGAGCCAGCGCGCTTCTACGCGGGACCGCGCCTTCCCTCGGCCTCTCGACGCGTTACAGCTCTCACATTCCCAAACATAGTTCGCCCGCGCCCATACGGCCGCACAGCCTGCGTGGGTCCTTCGATGCGAAGTGCACGCGCGCTCCCGACTGTGGCTGCACTGCACTGGTTCAGCTGCACCGTGCCATCGCGCAGCTCGCCTGTTTAGGAAATAGGTCAGCAAGGATGGCGGGGCGGACTACCCTCTCGAGACGAGCCTGACTCAGGCACGCCGGACTTACCAAACAGCAGGCGTTAGGCACTTCGCGGAAGCACCGCGCGGCCTGGCTCCTAAACTGTGCACACGGCCGCGCGACACTAGCACAACTCGCGCTTTTATTGATCCGCCTTCGAGCTTCGCCGCCTGTCAATGGCCGCACGCGCGCGCGCATTGCGTCTGCGCGCGAGCACCGCTTCCTAGCCACCCGATCTCCCGCAGCCGTGCATAGACCGTGTCGTTCCGTGCGCACACCCGCCCCGGCACGCTCCAGGGCTTCATGCACGTACCTGCTAGAATTTGCGTAACCCTAACCTAAATTAATTTAGATGCAGGCAGCCCTCGCCCCGTACGCGTCACTATGCCCAGGACTCTAGCCAGCCACCGCTATACGACGGAGCGCGCCTGCGAAGCAGAGCGCCTATGCCGCGCGGGGTGCGCTGGGTCCAGCCACGCTGCTTGCAAGGGCTCAGCCTTTTATATTTTGTTGCGCGCCGCGGCCACCGACGGCCCTGACTATACACCACCCCGTGGACACCTTAGGCGAACCTTCGATTGCTCTTCAGGCTCCCCGCGCGCGTACTCTACCTAGGCATTCTAGGCTTCGCGGCTTCGAAGAAGAAGTACAACGGGCACCACCAGCGCCTCGTGCGAGTTAGGTGTTTCAATGGCGGACACCACGGTGCACCAGCCGGCTCAGTGGCAGCCAATGGCCGCGCAGCCTGCAATTGGCCGCGCGCCCGCGCAGCCACTGAGCCGCGCCCGAACACACGCGACCCAACGTTCGGATGCGCAGCAGAGCCAGTTCGCCCAGCAGCAGCCCTCGATTCCATCGTCCGCGTCGTTTGCTAACTACGCGCCGCTCTATCGTGCCTCGTCCTCGATTCTCACGCGTCAGCTCACCACGCGCCGATCAGCGTCGCCGCTTCGCCGCATCGGCTCGCGTCGCGTCTCCACCGTGGCCAGAATTCGCCGCTTCTTTCACCGCTTCAGCTGGAACCGCCGCGTCAAGGCGTACCCCTACGGGAAGGCGCACCTCCAACGCCAGGCCTCCTTCGTCGTGACTCCGGACCGCTCGAGCTACAACTACGGCTACAAAAGCAAGGATCTGGTACGGCGCAAACCGAAGCCGCGGTTCTGGCGCTCGCCTCAGCCTGTAGCAGCTTGGAAGAACTCCCGTCCTATGGACGTCCTACTGAACAACGGCATGGTCGCCGAGCTGCCGCCGCATCTGGCGTCTCCCGCGCGCCGCGCGGTCGAGACCGCGTCTCCTAGAGTTCAGAATTCCTTAGTGGGCCGCCGCGAGACCAGAGGCCGCCCTCTACCCAAAACCTTCGAGCCGCCGCCTTCAACGCCCGTGGGGGGGGCCGCCACAACGCTCATCGATCCGTTGGCTGGCGCCAGCCACGAGCAGCCCCAGTCTACAGAGGAGCGTGGCCACCAACACCTGGATTCATACCCAGCGCCCGATGAGCAGCGCTACGCCAGCCGCGGCGAGCCCAAGGGCCCTGCCCCAACGCGGCAGCCGCAGTACCCCCAGCAGAGGCTCCAAGCGTGGCCCAAAATCTCACTGCCAGTCAAGCACACCTCATCCTCATCTGACGCGGTCAACACCTCCGCCGGCGCCAACGACTCATCGACCCAGTCGCCGAACAACACAGTAGATTCCGAGCGAAGCGGCCGGTCTGGCCTTGATGCCATCACCCAAACGCCTCTAGTCGATCTCGGGGGCCCTAACGAGTCCCGCTTTGCCGGGGATCCCGAGGCGGTAGCTGCACTTTCTCTCCCGCGTGTCCGCGGAGACACGGCCTCCTCGGCCAGTCCCCTCTCGCGCCGCGCTGTTTCCGCCATACAGCCCCGCGCATCGGCGCCCGGCGATGCGAGCGGAGCCCTGAGAGAAAGACCGCTCTCGATGCCCGCACAGCCCCGCTCGCACTCCTCACGCGCGCTCGCAAGAACCGTCTCGACTCCTCCCGACAGCCCGACGGCTGTGGCCTCGAGCTACCGCCCCGAATCCTGGCGCCGTTCTGCCATCATGGTGCGAGGAATTCGCGACTCCCAAGTGGAGGACCTGATTGACCTGCAAGACAACAGCGACTTTGTTGGCGTTTGGAGCATCTACATACAACGTGCCATTGCCCAGCGCGCCATCGACTCGCGCGAGAAGAGGGACCGTGAGGAGAAGAACGAGAGGCGTTGGTCGCAGAACCTCGGCTGGGACTCAGACTCAGACAGGGTCTCCGCGCTGACGAGCACGCACGACGACGCGTCCTCGGAGTCCAGCAGTGTTGCCGAGTCGAGTACGCCGAGTACCCACTCATCCAACGATTCGACCGGTTCCAGCACTGGTGGCAGCATCGGTGGGGGCAGAAGCATACCCCGCGGACACGGAGGCGGCGGCAAGAGCAACCTGCCTCACAAAACCCCCCCGAACAGTCCGCCTCCGAAACGCCCGAATCAAGAGTCCCCGGGCTCGATCTACTCGTCTGACCCCCCGGCCACACCCACTGCAATCACGCGCGACTCACACATCAGAGCCACCACCTACGAGCCAGGGACCCCGCGGGAGCTGTCGACCTCGAAGCTTGCTCCTCTCTACAGCCCTCGCCAGATGGCGTGCGCCTCTGTCACGGCACTCGCGCTCACGGGCCAGACGCTGGCGTCGCCTCCGGCGCTCAGCCGGGCGGCCCTCGAAGAGATGCCGACCAAGTTCTCGACCCTGTTCTCGATAAGACACTCTTCGTGGCAGCCCGAGGACAGCGTCACAAGCCTGACCGATCTGGACTCGAACGGCTCTTCAGCAACAAACCTTAACGCACCGGTCTACGTTCTCTCGCCCGACAGTGCAAGGTCTTCTAGGGCTGCAGCCACGCCTGAAGTCGCGCCTGAGACCAAGACGCCGTCTGGCTCACCTTTGTATGCATTTCCGTCACTCCCAACCGATGCGGACTTCACCCCTCCCAGCGCAGCCACGATCGAAACCGTGACTGCAGGAGCCACAGATGCACCCGCAAATGCGGCAACGCCGCGCGTGAGCGCGTCCGAGGTCTTCAGAGAGCATCCCGCGTGCCTGGCGCCGCCGTCGATAATCTCGGTGGGGTCGCGCAACCCGCACGAAGTAGATTTTGACTTCAGCGACACCGCTTCAACCTCGCGGAAGCGGCCTCTGCCGCAATCTCCTCTCAACACCCCCCCTGACAGCCCCGCCACGCCGGCGGTGGACAGCGCTGATCTGCCGCTGACACTGGCCAGCACATCGACGCTCGCTCTCACGGAGCCCACGCGGCCGTTGCTTGTCGCTAACAGGCCTGTGTCCTCCTCCATCAGCCTGGAGCTCTCGCCCAGTGGGGCCACCGAGGACGCTCCCGCGCTAGTGCGCAGTCAGACTCACCGGCAGCCGCAGACCAAGCGCGTGCGCAGCTCAGTCTCGCGGGAAGCGCTGATCCACACGCGCCAGAAGACCATGGAGAGCCTGTGGGGCGGCGAGGACGAGTCTGACGATGTGAGCAGCTGAGTGGCTCGTTATTTACATGTAGCTGCACGTTTTGTATTTATATTAATTTCAGCTGAATTGAAAACAAGGCCCGGCAGCCGTTTCAATGCGCAATGCGTGAGAATGCGCCCGCAGGTCTGACGTGAATGGGAGGGCCATCGTTCATCCCCGTTCACACGTCCAAAAGTGTGTTCGTCCTATACAATTTTATTTGGGAACTGCGATATTCTGGCGTACAACCCCAACTCTCGCCTGCATGACAGCCCTGCCTTCATTTCATCACCCCCTCCACATCCAACCCAGACACCACGGCCTCGGGTGGAGGGCAGCATCCACGTTCGGGAGTGTGCTTCCTCTTTTGACCCCACAGTGCACCCTAATCCAGCGGTTGGAAAATGACACACTGAACGAAAAAAAAAACCGTTTAAAAATCCAAGGTGCCAAGGAGGTGTAAATATAAAGTGAGCAACTGACTAGCGACAGCGCGACCCTCTTGGCCACGAAACAGGATGCTTAGAGCTGGAGGCTCCTATATGGCCCGAGCATGCCCGCGCCATGCAGCTCTGCCGCGTTGTTTTGTCAGAGCCAGCCATTACAATGCCGAGGCTACGCCCAAGGTGACGATACCCGCCCTTTATCAAATGGCCGCGGACAGGGAGCCAATTGCCGTGCTGACGGCCCATGATAGCATATCCGCACGCATGGCGGATCAATCCGGCGTAGACATTGTTCTTGTTGGGGACTCGCTGGCGATGGTGGCCATGGGGTACGAGTCCACCACCGAGATCACCCTGGAGGACATGATCTACCACTCGAAAGCGGTCTCGCGGGGCTGCAAGCGGCCCTTTCTCATAAGCGACCTGCCCTTCGGCTCGTACGAGCAGGGGCCCGACCAGGCGATGGCGTCGGCGATCAGGATGATGAAGCAAGGCGGCGTGGAGTGCGTGAAGTTCGAGGGCAGCCGCGAGCTTGTGCCCACGGTCAAGAAGCTGAGCTCGTACGGCATCGCGACGTGCCCGCACATCGGCCTGACCCCGCAGCGGCAGGTCGCGACGGGCGGCTTCCGCGTGCAGGGCAAGACGGCCGACTCGGCGTTCTCCGTGCTGGAGGACGCGCTGGCGCTCGAGGAGGCCGGCGCCACGTTCCTGCTGCTCGAAGGCGTGCCGGCGCGCGTGGGCGAAGAGATCACGCGGCAGGTGAAGGTGCCTGTGATCGGCATCGGCGCCGGCCCGCACACGAGCGGCCAGGTGCTTGTGCAGCTGGACATGCTGGGCGGCTTCGACACGTTCGTGCCGAAGTTTCTCAAGCGCTACGGGAACCTGCTCGAGTACGCGACCGCCGCTATCTCGGATTACTGCAAAGAGGTGAAGTCCGGCGCGTTCCCCTCGAGCGAGCACTGCTACAAGATGAAGACGGAGGAGTTCCGCAGCTTCAAGGACCGCGTCGACCGCTACATCAAGAGCCGCTGAAGGGTGTGGGATAGGCCGCCGAAGGTTCCCGCCGCCGAGCCCTCCTAAAAGACACAATCGCTGGCGTCAATTGCCCCGGTGACGTGCTCCTGACAGAGCGACATTTCTGCGAGGGAATACACAGGCAGCGCGCCGCACAAAAATGTAAACATAGTGACTAGTAGGAGGTATAAGTAGGACGCCGACGCAACCCCGCCGGGGTTGTTGAAAACACTACGTTGCAGCTGCTAGCCATCGACGCTGGCCTTTAGGCTTGCCATACAAAACGCAATCCGAAGCAATTGCCCCTGCACGCAGCGCAGCCCGTCTCTATCTCATGGACGCACACGCAGAGTGCGCCCGCAGGAGCCAGCGGCCTGAAGGCGGCGCGCGCGCGTGGGTTCAGGGTTCGCGGCCGGAGGGAGCGCGCTATACACGCATAGATATTAAACCTTTAGCTAGAGGAATTTTTACAGGCATTACAAGCCATCTTGCGCCATGGATCTCGCGCCGTCCAAGCTGGGCACGCAGGAGTACTGGGACGGCTTCTATGCGACGGAGATCAAGAACTATGCCGAGAACCCTAGCGACACGGGCGAGCGGTGGTTCGACGACAGCGGCGCGGAGGACCGCATGGTGGCCTTCGTCGAGGAGGAGCTGATGCTGGAGCCCTCGCACAGGGTCCTGGATCTCGGCACGGGCAATGGCCACCTGCTGTTCGCGCTGCGCGAGGCCGGCGTGCAGGGCGACTTTCTGGGCATCGACTACTCCCTGCCTTCTATCGAGTTCGCGAGGACGATAGCAGGGGCGAGCCGCGAGGGCGGCGGCTCCGGCAGCGCCGACAGCGACGATGATGGGGATGGCGGTGACGCGGGCGCTGCTGCTGCTGCTGCGGCGCCGCCGGCCATCCGGTTCGAGCAGGCCGACTTCATCGGGAACCCCGGCTGGACGGCCGAGCAGTTCGATCTCGTGCTCGACAAGGGCACGCTGGACGCCATTGCGCTGAGCACGATTGCGGACGCGCCGCGCCGGTACGCGGCGAGCGTCGTGCCGCTGCTGCGCGCGGGCGGCCGGCTGATGATCACGAGCTGCAACTTCACGCGCGCCGAGCTCGCGGAGGTCATTGGCTTGCGCGTCGCGCACGAGCTCGCGTACCCGTCGTTCGAGTTTGGCGGGCAGAAAGGGAGCTCGGTGGTCACGCTTGTTTTTCAAAAAGACTAGCGATGCTGTCGAAGAGCGCGTCGCGCTCGGCCTCCGAGGCGCACTTCAGCGCGAACTGGTGCGCGCGGCCGTCTTCGATCGCCGCGAACTTCACGAACTTCTCCGTGTGCAGCGACGTGGGGAACCCCTTCGTCACCTGCGTCGAGGGCACCAGCGGGACGTTCAGCGAGACGCGCAGCACGCCGTCGGCGCGCATGACGAGCCGGTAGCGGTCGCGCTCGCCCCGGTTCAGCTTGAGCAGCCCCGTCCCGCGCTCCTTCCACGACTTCTGCGCCTCGTCGGCGAGGTCGATCGCATAGAGGCGCACCCGCGTCTGGAAGAGCGTCTCCTCGTGCTCCTCGCCCGTGACGACGGCCTGCTTCGCGAGCCGCACCTGGGCGAACGTCTCGGGGCTCTGCTCGCGCACAGAGTCCTTAGCCGTCTCGCTCTGGGCGGCGGCGGCGTCCGCGGCCGGTCCGGCCGGCGGCTCCGCCGCGTTGGCGCCGCGCGCCTGGGGCTCCGCCCACGGGTTGCTCTTGGGCGCGCTCTCGCTGGCGAGCGCCCCAAACTTGCTTTTGGTGGAGAAGCCTTTGAACCCGCTGAAGCCCGCGCCGAAGGAGGAGAACCCGCTGGGCTTAGCCGCGGGCGGGGCTCCGCCGCTGGCCTCGCCGCTGGCCTCGCCGCTCTCTACTTTAATCTCCTGTAGTGTATTATTAGTTTCCGAAGCGGCCGCAGGGCTCTCGCTTGACTGCGCTGCCGGCGCCGCCGGCGCCGCCGCCGCAGGTGCAGCCTTAGCCTCGGCCTTGGATCCGTCCTCAGCCGTGGTCGCAGCCTTCGCCGCGGGCTCCGTCGCAGCATCAGCGTCCACTCCCTTCTTCGCGCTCTCCACTGTAGTGTCGGTGGCAGCAGACTTGTCGTGCGCGCTTGCGGGCGCGCTTGCGGGCGCCTCGGCGCTGGCCTGGCTATCCACCGCCTGCGCGACAGGCTCCTCCGCGGCCGGCGTCCCGGCCGGCTGCGCCGAGCGCGAGACACTTCCGTTCGGCACATCGCCCGGTTTTCGGGGCGCTGCTTCCTCGGGCTCCTTCGCGGCCGCGGCGGGCGCCTCAGCGCCGCTGCCCGCGTTCGCTGCATTTGCCGCGCCCGCCAGATGCGCGCCCGCCACACCCGGCGCGGCGGGCGCCTTCAGCTCGGGCTCCGCAGGCGGCTCGGCCGCGGCTTTCGCTCGTTTCGCCTCGCTTCCGTCCTCGCTCTGGCGGGAACGCTTCATGGTGGAGAGGGCTTAGGCAGCGCGTCGGTCGATCTGTGTATGTGTGTGTGTGCGTGCGTATCTAGATATGAAAAGAATAAGCATGCGCTCGCCGCACCCGCCCCTGCGCGCGGCGCCCACACAGCGGCAAGAGCTCGCCTAGGCGGCGGGCCGCACTGGCGCGGCTCGATGTGATACGTAAATAGACCTCTACGGAAAATAAGGCTAGACGGTGCGCCGGTCCGTCATATGCTTGATGATGGCGCCCTGGCCGGCCGCGGCGAAGGTGCGCTCCATCCAATTGAGCAGCGCGCTGCCGTGCAGCTTGCCCTTGCTCGAGCCGCTCGCCTTGAACAGGTACTTGACGAGCACGGTCTGCTCGGGCGTGCTCAGCTGCTTGACGACGGCGTCGATCTCCGAGACGCGCAGCGACGAGAGTACCTGGAGCACGTTGTCTAGCGCGGCGTCCTTCGTGGCGTCGTCGCTCCCGTACGGCGGGCTCGCGAGCGCGGCCTGCAGCGCCGCGGCGCCGTTGCCGCTGGCGAGCGCGGCCTTCACGGACTGGCCGGCGGCCCGCACGTCCTGCAGCGAGACGCCGCTGACCACGGGCTCCGGGAACACGTTCACGGGGCTGTCCGGGTCCAGGCGGTCAATGTCGACTTGGCGAAACGACACGCTCATTGCCTCGCTGGGGGGTTTCCTTCGCTACGCTGTCGGATGGTAGGACAGCGGCCAGCGCCGGCGCCCGCTGGGTAGGGTTCCGCCGCTCGGGCCGCCCGCGTGACAAGACCGCTCTGGCGACATATGGCTGGGGGGGGGGGCGCGCCTTCGCGGGCCGCGTCGCAGCGCCCTCAACGGCGCGCAGCGCTCGCCTGAGCTGCCGGGCTACATAAGGAGCAGGCATCGCGCAGCGCCTACACATACGCTGCGCGGTCTGACAACGGCGCGCACGAGCCCGGCAGGGCCGGCGCCCGTCCTTCCGCGACGCCTTAATCGGTACACGCTGAACTGTGGGGCCAGCGTCGCTAATCAGACTCGATCTGGTGCCCGTTTCCCCCGATCTGGGCGGCCTGCCTCCATCCGCCCACATATACCTGCTCCCCCATGTTGCTGCTTCGAGAGCACCTGCAGGCCGGCCGGCCGTTCCTGACCCTGGAGTGTGGGGCGGCGGCGGACGCAGGCAGGACGGTGGCCCGCCGCCATTCAGGAGCAGCAGGCCGCCTTGTGCTATTGCCGATTTGCTCTTTGTCCTGATCGAAGCATCTTCCCTGCGTCGTTGCACAGTGACATGAGCAAAGCTGTCCAGGTCATCGAGCTGTCTCAACGGGCGCTGCCCAACGTGGCCGACGGCCAGGTGCTCGTGCTGCCTATCCCCGACAAGCCGTACAAGCTGAGGATCGTGCTGCCCGGCACCGCGCCCGTGCTGAGCGAGACGAACGTGCTGCGATGCAATTACACGAGCCGCGCCGAGCACTTCGACCGCGCCGCGTTCCAGGAGTACCCCCTCGAGGCTGGCATCATGGAGGACGCTCACGTCGAACTCGAGATCTCGCACTCTGGCGCCTTCGAGGTGCGAATCGGGGAACGCGTCGCCTGGAACTTCGTGGTGGCCAACGGCTTCTCGCTCAATGGCGAGCAGCTCACCGCCGACGCGCTGTGCGTCCAGACGCTGCTCTCGAAGCTCGTCGACCCCGACGGCGACGTGCACTCGCGCCGCTGGCAAGAGGCGCTCGACAACGTCGCCGCGAAAAACTACAACATGATCCACTTCGTGCCCCTGCAGCCGCGCGGCGAGTCGGACTCGCCGTTCAGCATCGCCGAGCAGCTCGACTGGGACAAGCAGACGTTCCCCAAGGGCGAGGCCGACGTGGCCTACCTGCTGTCCGAGTTGGAGAAGCGGGGCATTCTTGGCCTGAGCGACATCGTGCTGAACCACACCGCCAGCGACTCCGAGTGGCTGGCCGACCACCCGGACGCGGCGTACACTCCCGACACGGCGCCGCATCTCCAGGCCGCCATCGATCTCGACACCGAGCTGCTGGAGTTTGAGGGCGCGCAGATCAACGACGCCGACGAGCTCAACGCGGTCGTCGACCGCGCGGTCAAGCAAGCCGCGGATAGCAGCCGGCTCTGGGAGTACTACGTCGTCGACGTGGACACCCTTGCCGAGACCGTGGAGAAGCATCCCTACCAGGGAGTGCCGAGCGTCGATCTCAGCGACGACCTCGCTGTTCTCGCTGAGGGCCTGGTCGGCGCCGCCGCGAAGGGGTTCGGCCAACTCGGCAGCAGGTTCTCGCGCTCCGTAGACACCAGCGTGCTGGCCGAGTACGTCGCGGGGTCTGCCTTCTCCGCGCGCGACATTCTAAACCAGGTCAACGTGGCGCTGTATCGAGAATACAACGCCGACATCGCCGCCGCAACCAGCTCGATCAAAGACCGCCAGCGCTACCTGCGCCTGGACTCGAACGGTCCTCAGATCGGCTCGAAGGTGGACGGCAGCGCGCCCCTCATCGAGACCTACTTCAATAGAAGATTCGGGACGCCCCTCGCTTGCAATGGATGGGTCTGGGCCGGCAACCCGCTGGTGGACCACGCGGGACGAAACTCCCGCGCTTACATTCGCCGCGAGCTCATCGTTTGGCAGGACTGCACAAAGCTGCGCTACGGCGAGCGCCCGCAAGACTCGCCCTACTTGTGGGACAGGATGGCCCGCTATGTGCGCATGCTCGCCAAGCACTTCGCCGGCCTACGGATCGACAATTGCCACTCCACGCCCCTCCACGTAGGCGAATACATCCTCGACGAGGCGCGCCGCATTCGCCCCAATCTCTACGTCGTGGCCGAGCTCTTCAGCGGCTCCCAGGCCATGGACAAGCTCTACGTGGAGCGCCTGGGCATTGCCTCGCTGCTCCGCGAGGCCATCATGGCGGGCAGCCCCCAGGATCTGTCGACTGTCGTACACCAGAACGGCGGGGCCCCCATCGGATCCTTGATCGACACACACGTCTCCGGGCGGAGCACCCACTCGTGGCTCATGGAGGTCACTCATGACAACGAGACGCTCGCCGAAAAACGAACGGTTGAGGATACTCTCCCCACAGCAGGCCTCGTAGCTATGTGCCAGGTCTCGTCGGGATGCACGTACGGCAACGACGAATGCTATGGTGAGGCTCTCAACATAGTCTCGGAGACGCGACCTTATAGATTTGGCGGCGGCATCACCGAGGCCAAAGGTGCTCTCAACAAAATCCATCAGTCAATGGCGAAGTCCTCTATGAGCGAGAGCTTCACCGACTACAAGGGCCAGTATATCTCGGTGCACCGAATCAACCCCTGCTCTGGGGAGGGCTATTTCCTTCTCGCCAGAACGAAATTCTGGAAGGACGATCCTAGCCAGACTTTGGATCCAATCACCTTGGAGGCGTCGCTTGCCGAATGGGAGTGTGGCTGGTCCCTCCGCGCGAAGGAGAACGCAGGCCCCGCTGAGTCGGAATCCGCCTCCGCCATCCACCAGATTGCTACAGAACTCGCTCCTCTGGAGCCGCTCAAACCCAAGATTGACAATGGGTCCTCTGTGATCTCGATCGACCCCTCTCAGTTTCCCCAAGGGTCAGTGGCTGTTTGGAAGACCAAACGGTCGTTCGATGCTGGAAAAATTGAGCGCCTGATAAGCGACAGAGAGTCGGCAGATGCTGCCGTGAAGGATCTAAATCTCATCGATCTGAACCAACTAATCTTCTGCGTAGAAGGCGAGGAGCGCACGCTCACTAAAGGCGAGCGTGGCGTGTTCGTGGTTCCTGAGTACGGGCCCCTGGTCTACGCCGGCCTTCAGGGGTGGGAGTCCGAGCTGAGAAAGATCGTGGAGAAGCAGGAACTGGGCCACCAGCTTTGCAACAACCTGAGAAACGGGCTTTGGGCCTTCGAGTACCTTGTGGGTCGCTCCCATCAAGATAAGCTGCAGGGATGGCTGAAGGAAAGACTGGAGGCCACTCGCTCGGTTCCCTCGTTCTTGCGGCCAAGATACTTTGCAGCCACAGTGATGCTGCTGTACCAAAGTGCTACAGCGAAAGCCCTTGCGCTACTGAAGGTTGATCCCAACAAAACCTCGAAGTTCTACAAGAAGCTTGCGCTGACGAGCATCCAAATGGTCAACCAGCTGCCCAACTGCTCTCTTCTGCCCACGAGCAGTACGCCCACGATGGCCGCAGGGCTGCCCCACTTCAGCGAAGGTGTCATGCGGTGCTGGGGTCGCGACGTTTTCTTGAGTGTGGGTGGTCTTTTGCTGCGACTGGGAAGGTTTGAGGACGCCAAACAGCACATCATTGGTTTTGGCTCCACGCTGAAGTACGGACTCATTCCGAATCTGCTCGACTCTGGAAACAATCCTCGCTATAACGCGCGAGATGCCGCTTGGTTCTTCGTGGAGGCGATCCAGGATTACTGCAAGATCACCAACACGCTAGAGATTCTCGATGAGAAGGTCCGACGCAGGTTTCCGCTGGATGATTCTTATACCGATGCTCCGACTGACATAGAGACGAAGGTCGGCGATCTTGTCTTCGAGATTCTCGCCAGGCACGCCAAAGGTATAGAGTTCCGGGAGCACAACGCTGGCCGCCAAATCGACATGCACATGAAAGACAACGGGTTCAACCAACGCATATGGACGGACTGGGAGACCGGGATCGTATTCGGTGGGAATAAGGACAACTGCGGTTCTTGGCAGGACAAGATGGGCGAGTCCGACGCAGCCAACAACGACGGCGTGCCAGGCACACCCCGAGACGGCGCAGCCATCGAGATAACTGCGATGCTGAAGAGCTGTCTTCGTTGGGTCAACGAAGTGCGACAGCGCAAGGACGGCTACGACTGGCCCGAGTCGGTTGAAAATCAGCACGGCGAAAAGGTGACCCTCGCTCGGTGGGAGGAGCTCCTCCAGAGCAGCTTTGAGCGCTGTTATTTCATTCCTGAGCATCCCAGTGCGGAGTACGATGTAGACAGCAGCATTGTCAATCGCAAAGAGATCTACAAGGACGTGTACCGCTCGACGCAGCCTTTCGAGGACTACCAGCTCAGAGCCAACTTCACTTTTGCAGTGGTAGTTGCGCCAGAACTCTTCGAGAAAAAGAAGGCTATGAGAGCGCTAGAGATTGCCGACAAGGTGTTGCGAGGTCCGCTGGGCATGGCTACTCTGGACCCGAGTGACTGGAACTACCGCCCCTACTACATCAACAGCGAAGACTCTACAGACTTCGCCACCTCCCGCGGCCGAAACTACCACCAGGGGCCCGAGTGGGTCTGGCTCTTTGGAACGTTCCTCCAAGCTTACGTTCAAACGCTGAAACGTAACGAAATCAGTACCAAGAAGATTCTCAAGCTGGTGCGCGAGAGGATCCAGGAGCACGTAGACCACATCGAGCACTCGGAGTGGGCGGGCCTTCCAGAGCTTACGCAAAAGGCGGGAGAGTTCTGCGCGGACTCGTCACCCACGCAGGCATGGTCTACTGCGCGGCTGATAGAAGCTTTGCATGCCGTGGCACAGCTCTAGAGAGCAATAAAAATAAATAGTGGAGGCATATGTGCAACTAGGTTAGAATATGGCTCTCAAGGTGACCCTCAAGGTGACCCTCACGGTGACTCGTTAAGGTGACCCGTTGAGGTGACCCGACGCGACTGGTGTCACGCCTGCTTGCGGTCCAGCCCGTCCCATTTAGCCAAAGAGATTAAAGTCATCCGTGACGCGTACTTGCTGCACGTCGTCTTCGTCCGCGTCCTCGTTGCCGTCGCTTCTTTGTCCACCGTCGTATGGCTCGGCATCGTCCATGGAGATCTTCACACCCAAGAGGCCGGAGTATAGGTCCTCTGCCTGCTTGTCGCTCCAAGTGAACACGTTGCGAGGGGCGTCGAACCCCTGAATCTTCTCTATTACATTGTAGCGGAGTCTCCTTCCTTTCGACGCTTTCGTGTCCACGGTTTTCTTCTGTTTCGAGACAGACGCGGCAGCCTTCCACTTAATGCCGTTTGCGGCTGAGCTGTCCGCCAGCCTCCTATCCACCAAGTCTTTGAGCTGCAGCCGATAGAAGTCAGTGTCGTCGAAGAGCCAGGGGTGAAGCTCGTCCAGGCCATAGTTTGAGCGGTCAACACGAGTGCGCTTCTCGAGTCTGTCCATATCTCCCAGCACGCTGTTGACCTGGAGCGCCGCAGACTGTCCCAGGCTCTTGAAGCGGTTGGAGTTGAGTGCGTTTCTGCCGCTGGAGAGCTCGACCTTCCGGCTCCATTTGGTCAACACAGATTCTCGCCTTTTCGCGAGAGCGTCATCGAGCTCTCGATTTCGAGCAACAAGGCCATCCAAGCCGCTGCTGCCATCGATTGCAGCGACATTTTCGCCGGATAGTCGAGCTCTCAGGGCAAGCACGTCCGCGATCAGACCGTGGAGGCAGCCTGAGTCCGTCGGCTCGCCCGAGGTGAGCTTGTTCGAGGCGTTCAGGATCTTCTGCACCTGCATGCGCATATCCAGGAGGCCCTCGTACACTTTCATTTGCGCGGCCACGGCCTTTCCTTTCTCGGCATCGTCGTTCTTGCTTGCACTCAGCCTTGATAGTAGATGCTTCTGCTCCTCAGACAGGATCTGAGCCACACCATTCGGCGAGGTTTTCCCATTGTTGGCTCGCGAGCTCGAGCGGCCATGAGCGCTCTCCGAACGGTTTTGCTCTTCGTCCGAACTCTCGGAACCGCTCGCTTCAGACCGGGCATCGCTCGCATCGTCAGAGTCCTCCTCCATGCGGTCGATTGAGGCCGCAGCATCGTCCTCGGATACATCAGAAGATGAGGAGGTCTCCTCAAAGTCGTCCTCGAGCTCTCTTCTCGAAGTCCTCGAGCCTTTGTATTTGTCCTCAGAGAGCACAATATCGTCATCGCGCAATCTGGACTTCTCAACAGAGATATAGTGGGAGGTGCGGCCCTCTTCGTCGGCTTCGCTGGCCTCTGAGTCGCTATCAGACGCCGGCGCGTTATGCTCAAAATCTTCAGGATCGTAGTCCTTGGGCTCGGGATTGGCGGCCTCCGCGAGTTGTTCCGCCAGAGACTTCCTTTTGGCTGCCATTGGATGTTGAGCCCCGCAAAAAACGCGACTTTGAAGAGCTATAGGCTGAGGTCGAAGCCTGATATTTTTTTATAAGACTTTTCTTACTACAAGGATCTGCACCATCCCATTTAGTACCCTACCCTTAACGCGATAGGTATAGGAAGAGAATGCTACCATTTCCACCCTCTCGCAGTGAAGCCGCCATGACGGACGGACCTGCGTTGACTGCCTGATGCGTGGCCTCAATTGCAAGGCGGCGTGCAGCTGCGTTCGGCGCAATTGGGCAAAGCCACTCCGTGTCACTTCGATATACATAATAAATAAGATGTCGTGAAAAGCAAGCCGAGCCTACTTGTTGACTTTGTACAAATGCTTGCCCTCCACAACATAATTATCCAGGAACTCGTCCATGATGTTGCTCAGGTCGGGTCGCTCCTTCTCCATGTTGAAAGCTTCCTCGCCGTCTTCGCTGCCGTCTGAATTGAGATACTCCTCTTCCACCCTGTCGAACTTATCGTCGAGCAGCGTCAGGCCTTCGTTGCGATAGTTCGCAGAGGACGACATGGAGTAGCCTGACAGGTCGGTCTTTGCCCCGATGCGCTTCTTCTTCTTCTTCTTTTTGTCGGACGCCGCCGCGGCCGCGCCGCCTTTGGCTGCGCCCAGCTCGCCCAGCGTGTCTCGCTCCTCGTCGAAGTGAGACTCACTGCCAACAACACTGCCAAAGTCGCTGTCGAGCTCCCCGTTCAGATCGGCGCTATCAATGTCGTTGTCGCTCCCCGCATTATCCTCCAGCTTGAATTTTCGGAAGGCAAACTCCCAATCCTCCTCGCCGTCGCGCTGCACGAGACTCTCCGGCTGCGCAGGCAGGGCAGTCTTTCGCCACTCCGCCTCGCTCTTGACCTCACCGGTCTTCAGCAGCTCAGAGAAATCCGCCTCGTCGTCGTTCTCAACGTACTCCTCGTCCTCGAGAGCTTCCAGCACCTCTCTGAGGCGTGGGTCCATGTTGGGCTGCAGGCCTGAAAGAGCATCTTGCAGTGGAAGCTGCGATTGGTAGTGCTCGCGGAAGGAGACCTCCGGTGCCGCGGCCGCTTTGCCTTCGTTCAAAAGGTCCTGAAGGGTTATCCTATCTCCCGCTTCTGGCGGGCGGTAGCTCTCGCTGACTTTTCCATCGCGGCCTACGAAGTAGGCGTCCTTGTACATTCCGATGGGCCGCAAATGCTGCATGTAGTCGTACTCGCTGTCGTCGAACGTGATGCCGTACATCGCCGCCTCACCCTCGTTCTCTCGACGGCCGGCAGACTTGAACTCGTCCTCCATCTTCTCGAGTTCGCTGCGGCCAATGGCGCGCGGCTTCTTCGCATCCTTGGCCTCCCGGCTGTTGAGATTCCGCGCTTCAACGAAGACTCCAGCCGTGGCGCCATCATCGTGGTACAGTGGATCATGAATTGACCTCTGGACGAGCGTGAATTGCTTGTCCTTATTGTATTTGGGAGGCATTCCAGGCACCCAGCGCTATCAGTGAAACAGCCCTTGTATCCAGCGATGAAAAATTGTGGACAAAATTTCGATGAAGCGCCCTAACCTCGTGGGACCTCTCTTTCCGCCTCACTCTCCTACTGCGATCATCCTCTCGGGTAGATGCGCTCATGAGGCTGCGGCACGCGTCTACACATGCAGGTACCAAATTTTTCCAGAGCGTGGAGAGTGCGCGAGCTGTGTGCCCGTGCTAGAATGGCAGTGCTATATCTTAATTTGCTGCATATGGAGCCGTCGATACTGAAGTGCATCGCGGACATCAGCACGTGCCGCGCGCCACACTTCGCCGGCATGAGCACCGCGGTTACCCTTCTGTAAAATTGAGTGAGAGCAGGCAGGTAACAGCAAATTACGGCCGTTTCCTTGCAAATAATAGTGCACAGAGATCGCTTAAAAGCGTGGATCTGGCAGTCTCGCGAGCTGTGCTGCAGCATTTCAATTCCCCAGTCTCTCCGCACCATCAACCTCTGGCAAGCTAAGCTCTGCAGCTACTGGCACTCATCCTGCCTCGTTGCAAATTTAGGTCCTCCAGGGGCGCGCAGCTGCCGAGCTTTCTCACCCCATCCTTAGCTGTTTATACTGCTCGATGGGGGGGGTGGGGGCGCCTGCTCCGCTGCAAGGGCAACCGCGCACATACAGGACAGGCGCTGCGACTCGCTGCGTCTATAATGAGCTAGCTGATTAAGTCGACGCACAGTAAAGTGACCTAGCTGCTGGAGTGGTACTATTTATGGCGATCGCCTTGCCCAGATGTGTTGAGCGGGCCACTCTCGGGGCAAAGGTAAACAAAAGCCGAAGTAAAAAAAAGTCGCGTAGAATTACTGCGGGATGCTGTCGCTCGACCACTGATAGCGTGTCAATCCCGATAGTATGCAGATGCGCTATTGGAGAGCGCACAGATTTCTATACTGACGTGCGTCAGGGGTCGTTGTCTGCACCTCGGGGCACGCGTCTACTTAACATACATTTATAATAATGCGAGTATGGATTTGCGCCGGGCAGCTAAGGCGGCCGTGAAACCTGACCACCTTGCCACGCGTCACCTCCAAAAGGGCGAGCGCGGCCCCAGCCCTTTGGAGGGCTAGGGAGAGACGGTTGTGATCATGAAAACAAGGTATATAATCGTCAGCAAGCCAGCTGCGCCCGCGACCAGTATCAGTGGACCGAAGGATTCCGAGGCGCGCCTTTCTGTAGAACCTCACGCCTTAGCGACGATAACGCAGAACTCATGTGTGGCATCTTTGGCTACATCAACTACCTCGTTCCCAAGACCAAAGAGGAGATAGTGGAAACACTCCTCGAGGGTCTCCAACGCCAGGAGTACCGAGGCTACGACAGTTCTGGCCTGACCATCGACGGTGACGATGGCCAGCAGCTGCTCTTCCGCCAGGTCGGCAAGGTGAAGGAGCTCCGCAAGCTCGTGTCTGAAACCACGCTGTTCGACAAGAACGCCGTCGACGACTGCCACGCTGGAATCGCCCACACGCGCTGGGCGACGCATGGCGCCCCAGCGCCCACAAACTGCCACCCGCAGAGCTCTGACACGAAGAACGAGTTCATGGTCGTCCACAACGGAATCATCACGAACTACAAGGAGCTGAAGCAGTTCCTCGTCTCGAAAGGCGAGACCTTCGTTTCCGAGACCGACACCGAGTGCATTGCCAAGCTTTTCCGCTACCTCTTCAACGAGAACAAGCGCAGTGGTGGATACCTCGACTTCACGCACTTAGCGAAGCTGGTTCTGCGAGAGCTCGAGGGCGCCTACGGCATGCTCGTCAAGTCAGTGCACTATCCCGCCGAGGTCATCGCCAGCCGCAAGGGCTCGCCTCTTCTAGTTGGCGTGAAGACCGACCGCAAGCTCAAGGTCGATTTCGTAGACGTCGAGTTCCAGGACCCGGCCGTGGCCGTCAACGCGGTCCAGTCGGGAGAGCTGGGCTCGCTGCAATCGGGCCGCCCCACCGACGACTTGAGGCACTCCCAGTCGCGCGCGTTCTTCAGCGAGGACGGCCCCATTCCGACCGAGTTCTTCGTGGCCAGCGACCCCGCTGCTGTGGTGAAGTATACGAAAAAGGTTCTTTTCCTGGAGGACGACGACATCGCGCACATCTGCGACGGCGAGCTGCACATCCACCGTGCGACACACACCACAGGCGAGTCCACTATTCGCCAGATCCAGACCTTGGAGATGGAGCTTGCCCAAATCATGAAGGGCAAGTTCGACCACTTCATGTTGAAGGAGATCTACGAGCAACCAGACTCGATCGTCAACACCATGCGTGGGCGTGTCGACTTCGACAACTACAGTATTCAGCTCGGAGGCTTGCGCTCCCTCCTGACCACGATTCGTCGATGCCGCCGCATCATCATGATTGCCTGCGGCACCTCGTATCACTCTTGCCTGGCCACCCGCCAGATCTTCGAGGAGCTTACCGAGATCCCTGTTAGCGTGGAGCTGGCCTCCGACTTCCTGGACCGCCGCTCGCCCGTCTTCCGTGACGACACTTGCGTCTTTGTCTCCCAGTCGGGCGAGACCGCCGATTCCATCCTGGCGCTGAAGTATTGCAATGAGCGCGGTGCCCTCACGGTCGGCGTTGTCAACTCCGTGGGCTCCACGATCTCGCGCATGACCGCTTGTGGTGTACATATCAATGCCGGTCCGGAGATTGGCGTCGCAAGCACGAAGGCGTATACCTCGCAATACGTGGCTCTCGTCATGATGGCCCTCTCGCTGTCCGATGACAGTATCTCGAAGACCTCGCGGCGCCAGGAGATCATCGAGGGCTTGGCCAAGCTGAGCGAGCAGATCAAGAAGGTGCTGGACCTCAACAACGAGATTAGAGACATGTGCGACAGCGTTCTCGCCGACCAGAAGTCGCTGCTGCTGCTTGGCCGCGGCTTCCAGCATGCCACCGCGCTTGAGGGTGCTCTGAAAATCAAGGAGATTTCCTACATGCACTCGGAGGGCGTGCTTGCCGGCGAGCTGAAGCACGGCGTCCTCGCTCTGGTGGACGAGAACCTCCCCATCATTGTCCTCGCAACGCGGGACTCGCTGTTCCCCAAGGTCATGTCCGCGGTCAACCAGGTCGTTGCACGCAGCGGAAACCCAATCATCATCTGCAACGAAGGCGACGGGTCCCGCTTCGACCCCAAGTACCGAACCATCGAGGTCCCCGCCACAGTGGACTGCTTGCAGGGCGTTCTCAACGTCATCCCTCTGCAGCTGATGAGCTACTGGCTCGCGGTCCGGAAGGGTGTCGATGTGGACTTCCCGAGAAATCTGGCCAAAAGTGTGACAGTCGAGTAAGCTTTCTCGTTACACTCTGATAAACTCTTTTCTATAGCATTTTAACTTAATTCTTTCTTCTTCAGCTGGGTGTATAAAGACTCTTCGTTGTATAAGTAAGTGGACCATCAAGCGGACCGTCGTGTTTCTCAAAAATTTCATATCTCTACGTGGCGAAATAGCGTGGCGCTGTGCTTATCTTCCCTTTTTCTATAAGGCGCAAGGAGAGGAGAGCGAGGGGGCGCCACAAGCGAGTCACCAATGCTCAGTCCACATTCAAGTAAAAGGCGGTATGCTCGAGTTTGTTCTGCGTGATGCACGTCGGACCGGCCGTGCACCCCTGCTTCTCGTAGAATTTCCGCGCCTCGGGCGCGGACTGCCACTGGAACTTCGCCGGCCCGTCTAGCATGGGCGGTTTCACGATGCCAGCTGCCCTAAGCCTCTCGAACGACCCCTGCAACAGCTGTTTGCCCAGGCCGCCGCCGTGGCAGTCGGGCCGAATGCCAAATACACGCAGGTAATACGACATTTCGTCGGGATAAACGGTGTTCTCAAGCTCGGCTCGCGTCTTGCGCTTCAGCTCGTTGATGGTCTCCTCGAGGTTGGGGACATGCAGACCCTGTTTTTCCGCTGCCTCGTGGTATTCGCGTAAGATGGGCTCTATGGAGTACCCCTTTGAGAATAGCCCCAAGAAGCCATACCACAATCGCAGCCACCCCGCGTATAGCTTGCGGAGTATTGTCACTTTGAATGCCGGCTGGGTGTACGAAGGCAGGGCCCATTCTGCTACCCCAATGATATCGTTCGAGGTTGGATTTACCAGCGCAAATGTCTTGAGTCGCGGGTCTAGCAGCATCATTATGTGACAGCGGCGCGCAGATTGGTAGACCTCGTCCCTCATGATTCGAGTTTTCTGGGCCAACTGCTCGAATTGAGCGATAGACGGGAGTGCCCTTGTGTCTATCCGCTGGTCATCAGTGAGAACAGTTCGCTGCACAATGTCCTCCGCCAGTGAGCTTACTCTGATTCTTGCAAGTGCGAGCGAGGTCGCAAACGTGATGTTTCGGCCGTCAAATTCCTCAATTCTATACATTTGGGGATCTGAAGGATGGTCTAAGCGAGCCGCTTACGGCAGCAGTACCGCTTAAATAGGAATTATCCGACGGGGCGCACACAACCCTGGGTAAACGGCTTGATTAACTTGCACAGGTAAGTTTAAGCGTCAGAGACAGCCCACGCCAGTGCCTCATCCAGTATTAAGATAAATATGTAAAAATTAAGAAAAAAATACATTCGGAGGCAGGCCACAAGCGCGGCAGTAAATAGACCACCGGGCAACAGCAGCTAGCTTGCAATCGTCATCAACTCCAATTGCTTGCTGCGTCCGCCTGTGGCAAGCATGTCGGTCCAGTCGAGACAGTACAGATCGCGCTCTTCCAAAGCGACCTGCTCTCGCTCAATCGTGTACACCGACTTGTCTGCTCGGACGTCCCATACTCGGACGGTGCCATCATGCGACGCCGAGGCAAGCTGATATGCATTATTGGGATTCGGCACAATGCTTGACACGAAGTTGCGGTGACCATTGAGCTGGCTTACGCTGGCGTGTGTTTCGGATCTCGGATCCACGAGGACTATATGACGAGCCGACGAGCCGCAAGCCAGCAGCTGAGTAGTCTGCCCCAGCGAAGCAATCGAAAGTAGCGACGCGCCCGTGGACTTCGTGTCGATGCAACGAGCGGTGACGAGATCCCATGTTTTTACGGTGTGGTCCTCGCTGACAGAGTAGACGACATCTCCTTCGGTGGGGTGTGCTGCCAGCCCAGTGACGGGTGCGGAGTGGCCCGACAACGTGGCAAAAGAGGTCTTTGTCCTGGCAAATTTGAGATATTGCTCAGCCACGCGCCTTCTCTTCATGCTTGCCTGCTGCTTCGTCGGTTGTGGAGCGGCCATATCTGGCAAGTCCTTGACGCGCGTCGACCAGACTCTGAGTGTATTGTCCTGACTTCCACTTATTAGCTTGTCGCCCTTCAAGCCAGTGACACAGGTGACAGGGCCAGTATGCCCACGAAGAATGGCGGAAAGCTCACGACCGTCCGTATTCCAAATGTGCAGGTTTCTGTCGCGACTAGCGCTGACCAGCTTGGTGGGGCCCACCCATTTTACGGCAAGAACGGCGGCCTGATGTCCGACCAGCTGGTGCGTCACTTCACCCGAGCGGTTCCAGACGCGCACGGTGCCGTCGTAAGAGCCCGTCGTGATCGCGCCCTCAGCTTTCCTCGAAATGTGCACACTAGAAACCCAGTCATCATGCTCGAAGCTAGCGGTAAATGTTGGGGGGAGGATGGCACGAACATACTCTACAGTAACAATTGACTCGCTTGATAGACCTTTGGATGACAGGTAGGAATCCAAAGAGCCGCGGAGTAAAGTGCCATCTATGAGGAAGTCGAATGGCACAGGCTCAGTCGTTTGCAGAAGCTGATTGACAACCTCAGAGAGGCCATATCTTTTTAGGTCCACTGGAACATTGATGGGTGCTTCGTCGACCTTGATCTCATCGTCGCGAGTTACCAGCTTCACGCGGACGCTCATTCGCACTACTACTGAACAATGAAAATTTCAGCCAAGAAGTTTAGCGCATCTGGGTCTAGGGGAGAGCCACATGCAAACTGCGATCATATACCGTTAGTATTACGTGTTATGCAACAACAGCCTCTGTGGCCAAGCGGTAAGGCGCAGCACTAGTAATGCTGAGATCGTCGGTTCGATTCCGGCCGGAGGCAATTTTTTTGGCGCGATCTTGAAGCAGTTTTCAACTGCCCTACGCTATCTCACCTGAGGTTTTCACCCGAGCATATGTGAATTAGCCGTCGTTGCTGAGTCGTGTGACCTGTGAACGTGGTGGCACAGTCCTATTTACTGTGCCACCTGGAGTCAATGGCGATGGCTTTACGCGAAGCTATAAATAAAGTGCCTCGATCTTTCATCTAGGATATGGATTTAGGTGGTATGGCTAGCTCTGGTCTCCAGTAAACACTATGTATCAGTGCGCGCAGCACGCATTTGCAAGCCCAATCTACTACAACATGCTGCTAGATCTTAGTATTGCGACTATGAGAGCTGCAGAGCTGCGCGTATATTTAGCGTGGAGTTTACGACTACGCCGCCCTCAATTGCCGCAGCTTGAGAAAGCATGGAGCGCGCTCGATCCAGAAATAGGAGTGGTAGGGGGAGGGCGGCCTCCGATTCTCCCAGATTTAGGCCCAAGGCCAGCGGTAAGCGCGGTATGCTTACGCAGGTAGCTCGGGCAAGATCCGACACGTGACGCACTTCCGAGGTGTACGTAAGTGGCGCCTGGGCGTAAGGTCGCGACTGGGCGAAAACGAAAAACAATAAATTCGTCCAAGCTGCAGTTGTGCGTCCATTTCTGACCTTTCTCATACGAGTTTAACCATAGACGCGGCCAATTACAGTCTATGAGCAGCAGCATCGTCACGCCGGAGCAACTCAATGTGCTACGTGAGAAAGGTAGAACCATTGTCACATTGAAACAAAGACTCGTTTATGATGTCACGGATTTTCTCGAGGATCATCCAGGCGGAGCAGACCTCATTACCGACTTGGCCAACCAGGATGTCACGCTAGTGATGGATGACCCCGAGCTACATCAGCACAGCCAGTCGGCTTATATGGTGATGCAAGAGTATCTTTTGGGGCAGCTACCAGAGCCTGAGAACAAGCAGCTCACTGATGATATGGACGTCGCGTCTGGAAACCTGGAGCTAAGCAATGAGAATGAGCGCCGACTATATGAGGCCCTGCACCAAGTTACCGATGCTGATGAGGACTATAAAGAAAACCAGTTCATCGATCTCAACAGGCCGATGCTCTGGCAGGTCATGACCGCGAAGTGGACCAGAGAATTTTATATCACACAAGTCCACAAGCCAAGACACTACAAAAATGGATCAGCTCCGATTTTTGGCAACTTCCTTGAGCCGCTGAGTCTCACACCGTGGTGGCTTATCCCAGTCATTTGGGTGCCTTTCAATCTGTTTGTTCAATCAGTTGCTTTGCAAGGCCTTTCATGGTACGCCTTTGGCGGGCTGTACGTGTTTGGGCTATGCTTGTGGACCCTGGTGGAATACATCATGCACCGAGGGTTGTTCCATCTGGATGACCATCTGCCGGATAATCAGGCTGCCATCACTCTGCACTTTCTTATGCATGGCGTACATCACTACCTGCCGATGGACCGCATGCGTCTAGTTATGCCTCCGGCTCTTATGATCGTCTTTTGCACGCCGCTTTACCACTTCTGCCACTTTGTGTTCCGCAAATACTACCCTTCAATGGCCATTTTTGCAGGCGCCCACATGGGTTACGTATGCTACGACCTCACACACTACTTTTTGCACCACAAGAAGCTCCCCCAATTCATGAAAGAGACCAAGGTGTGGCATTTGGATCACCATTATAAGGACTACCAACGAGGATTCGGCGTGACCACACGCTTCTGGGATGTTGTATTCGGAACCAGGTTCGTTGACACGTCATCGCTGTAGAAAGGCATTTCAGTGACTTTTACACGAATCCATCTATTAAAGCGAGATTCTCGCTATACAGCCGTTTGAAGACCTCTCTGAGAGGGGGCTCGTCATGACCTATTTACATTTATATTTATGCCCCCATTGTACTAATGGATTGTTCATCTCTTGTATGTATGTATTATTTCTAGAGTGCTGCTAATGCTGACATTTTACTACCTACCTACCTACCTAATTTCACCTCAATTAGGCTTAGGAGACATATGCATTGACATTGGCTGCAGCTCTTCGGTTGGGATTTTCCTGAATTTTCCATGCATTGCGGGATTATGCATTGCTGTCGGGCAGCCCAAAAGCTGCAAGGTCGAATGGCTTGTAACGGCGGGGTAGCTTGCGGTCTCTAGCAGTATGTAGTAAAGTGTGTGCCCTGGACGCACTAGACCCCTTATAAGCGTTCTTACACTCACACCGAGCAAGAACTCCAGTCTGATATTTCCAAAACACAAGAAGTTTTATATTAGCCTTTGTTAAAATGACGACGCAAAACGACACCTGGGCTTATGACTCTCAACACCCGGAGGGCTTCAACACCTTGAAGGGAGATGAGAATTTCAAGCCGCCCGAGGCAGACTTGTCCATTTCCCAACAGCGTAAGCTCTCCGAAACGCACCACAAAAACGAGAAGCCGGTACCACTAGTATCAGTCACCCCGGAAGATGCAGGTCAGAACCCGGAGTCTGTAATTCAGCGTCGGCGCTCGAGTGTCAACAGTCAGAAGCGCAGGTCGTCTCGCAAAGCCACAGGGTCTTTTGGAGAAAGTGATGGCATCAAGCCGCTCTCTTCGCTCACCTCTGAAGAGAAGAAAGGCGTGCTGGAGGCCGGAAACAACCCTCTTTATTTTACCGGCGGACTTCCGAACACCACTACGGGAGCACAGTAGGAAGCCCAAATCGCTGATGTGCATGATGAATATACAAAGAATGCATAGGCAAGTAGATGGTAGGCAGATGCTCCCTCACTCCTCCTTACGTGGTAATGTACCGCGATCGCACCTCTAAATGTCAACGACTCGCCTCTTAGCCTGCACATATCATATGATAGTCCCTCAATCTAAAGAACATGGATGACGCCGATGTAATTCGAGCCGGTGATAACCTTACCATCCTATGTCAACTCCAGCCTGGAAAAGCAGATGCCAGCACCTTACACTGCACGCTTCCACAAAGCTGGTGAGGACAGGTCCAAGACGCTGGCCCTCATATATATGATCAAACATCGGTATCACCCAGTCACGACCTAGTCACGACCACTGAATGCCCTTGAGTGCATTCACCGCAATGCACAAGGCTGAACGGTGCCATCTCAGCAGTACCTGGCACTTTCGCCGCCGCGAACGGTGATTAGTATGACGCAATTATTAGGGTATCGCACCCGGCAATTTGAACAAATCACGTCATAGAGTGCTATTTCAGCCGATACATTGTTCCGATCGGCTTCAATTTGAAAACCTCTCGTTGGGTGTTTACGCTAGCTTATCAGGCATTAACTGACCGATAAGTATAGCGGCATGCATAAAGCGCCGGTAGGGTTGAGGGTATGTTTTACTAATAGGTCTTTCTGAGGTTCTCCTGCCACATGACGATATCAAGAGCGCGCGGCTCGGGACCTGAGAGCCGTTGGACCCATGCGTCACAATTATCTGATCACTCTGAGTGAAAGATGCTGCCAAAACTGTGCGGTTGTGATGACAGTTCAGCAGCGGTTACCGCTGTGGGAATGCGATCATTTGCTCGAGTTTAACAGATTTTCCGGCTCAGTATCTTAAGGCAGTGCAGAAACCGCTTCCAAATGTTCCAGTAGGTCGCTGCAACCTGGAAGCCGATATCGCGGAACGCCGTACACGCATGTGGCCGATGCGGGCTAACGATACCGCCGCGACGCGAGTGACCGGGCGACTATATAAGTAGAAAGATTCCCTCGATATAATTTACACACTCGACTGATTCATCATCCTCTCTCAATCTTCAGACCAAACTTCAAATGCTCGCCTTTATCCCTATTCTCTTGACGTCCCTCGCTGCTTTCGCTGCAGCGGCGCCAGTCCCTGCTAAGCGTAGTTCTGAGATTTCGGGTCTCATTCAGAAGTCTCAATCGGAGATCGACTCACTTCTTCCTACGATTTCGGAAGCAGCATCAAGTACCAATCCACTCAGTGCGCTGAATGACTTGGTTGATGCTCTTGAAAACGATCTGGGAACTCTGATCTCTCAATTAGTCGGGGATGTTAGCAGCCTGTTGGGATCTCCGGACGCCAAGGCTAAAGCCCCCGAAGTCAAGGAGCAGCTGTCGACTCTTCTAAGCACTGTGTCGCAGGCATCTACCCAGGCTTCGGTCGTCCAGGACAAGGTGACTGGTGAAGCCAAGGACGTGGCTAGCACAGTGTCACAGCTTCTGGGCGCTGTGGTAGCCCTTCTCCAAGGTCTGCTTTCAGCTGTCGTCAATCTGCTTTGAGGCAGCTCAACCATTTACTCGCTTTCTTTCTTCTCGTTTGATTTCTTTAGACCAATACTTAGAGCCTAATTTTCTTCTTTGAACTTTATGTTCAGTGCACGCAAGAGAGGTTTCCTAGAATTATTGATGGACGATCACCCAACTACATGCTCAACGCTTGATATCGTGGCCCATTAAGGAGATACGTGCTATGCCGGTCTGCATCTTCCTAGAAAGTCACCTGCATCGGAAGGCTTCGGTGGGGTCGGTTTAGAGGGTAGGGTCGCCTCTTATCTATGCAGGGTTTCAGGCAAGATTCCGAGCAGCGACGCTATCGGACCTTGCCCTGACGTTTCGTGGCGAATATGGAGACCGCAGCGCAACATCAGATACGGAACAAGCGGCACGCGCGAATCGGGGACCAGAAGCGAAGTGGCTGTATAAATAAAGGCTGGACTATCAAATGTGACTCCAGTGGGTTTCGGAGCTAGATATAGTCGACGCTGTCCATAGAGAGTGCATGCTCCATAATCGTGGTCTCTGACATATCTGTGCAGAGAAATAGAAGCTGTACAGCTATCCTGATCGACACTTATTTTTCTGCTCATGACGTTGGCTCCCGCAGGGCCGATAGGGATCGTCACAAAACCCAGAGTCTTCCAAAACAGGGACGTCCAGTTCTGAAAGGCCGTCATATTGCATCGTTCAGTTTAGATCGAGGAGTTCACTAGATAACAAACGAACCCCCGCTCGGCGGTGATCAACAAGCTCGAAGACAGGATATATTTTGCGCAGAATTCCACAGGCCAGGCGCACATGTGGCGTTACTCAGTCCGCAACACCATAGGGTCACCCACCAGTGGCTTCAGCCAAGGCATAAAGCTCGCTTTTATAGAGCTCCCGCATCTAAGAAAGACGAATCGAGGGATTTGCGCCGCGCATGCAGTGGATTTGGCGGGTCTCCCAAGTCTCAGATTTTCAGAGGATTTTTATGTATGCGGTATGACAGCCGCGGCTATGTAACCGGCGAAGTATGTATCAGAGTTTCGTAAGTCGCGTAGCTCATTATGACCACATAGGGCAGCTTAGTAGACACGCTTGCCCGGCGGAACAGTCTTGCACTGGTTTTCGTCAAGAGTGTGGCGAATGTTCTCACGGTAGCTGAGCTTAGTCTTGTCTCCAGCGCTCTTCTGCCATGAAAGCGAGTGCTTCATCCAGTTCACATCGTCGCGCTCGGGGAAGTCCTCGCGCGCGTGGGCGCCACGAGACTCCTTGCGGGCGGCCGCAGAGTGCGCGGTCTGGACGGCACAAGTGAGGAGGTTCTGGAGCTCAAGGGACTCGACCATATCGGAGTTCCAGATCATGGAGCGGTCCTTGGTGCCGAGCTCGGGAAGATAACTGTCAACGCGCTCAATGTTGCGGACACCATCGTCGAGAGAGCTCTGCATGCGGAAGACGGAGACGTCACGCTGCATGGTGCGCTGCATGTCGTCACGGATCGCGGCGGTCGAGCGCGGGCCCGAGGCGTTGCGGACCTTGTCGAGGTTCTCAATCGACTCCTTGCCGATGTCAGCAGACGCCGGCTTGAGCGGCTGGTTCGGCTGCTGCTGGTCGCGGATGCGGAGCTCGACGGCGCGGCCGAAAACGACGAGATCGAGAAGCGAGTTCGCGCCGAGACGGTTCGCACCGTGGACGGAGACACAGGCCGCCTCACCGCAGGCGTAAAGGCCCTTGACGACCTTGTCATGGCCGTCCTCCTGGGTGAGGACCTCACCGTGGTAGTTCGTGGGGATTCCTCCCATGTTGTAGTGGACAGTCGGGAGGACGGGGATCGGCTCCTTGGTGACATCGACGCCAGCGAAGATCTCAGCGGTCTTGGAAATACCGGGGAGACGCAGGTGGAGAACCTCAGGGGGCAGGTGGGAGAGCTGCAGGTAGATGTGGTCCTTCTTGGGACCGACACCACGGCCCTCGCGGATTTCCATGGTCATGGATCGCGAGACGACATCGCGCGAAGCAAGATCCTTGGCGGTGGGCGCGTAGCGCTCCATGAAGCGCTCGCCCTCGGAATTGAGCAGGTAGCCACCCTCACCACGCGAGCCCTCGGTGATAAGACAGCCCGAGCCGTAGATACCGGTCGGGTGGAACTGGACGAACTCCAGGTCCTGCAGGGGCAGGCCCGCGCGCGAGACCATGGCCATACCGTCACCCGTGCAGGTGTGTGCTGAGGTGGCCGAGAAGTAGGCACGACCGTAGCCGCCCGTGGCGATGACGGTGTTGTGGGCGAAGAAGCGGTGGAGAGTGCCGTCCTCCTGGTTGTAGGCAATGACGCCCTTGCATTCGCCGTCCTCCATGAGCAAGTCTAGGGCGAAGAACTCGATGAAGAACTGCGTGTTGTGGCGCAGGGACTGACCGTAGAGGGTGTGCAGCAGCGCATGGCCCGTGCGGTCCGCGACGGCGCAGGTGCGGTACGCCTGGCCACCCTTGCCGAACTCCTTCGACTGGCCACCGAAAGCGCGCTGGTAGATGCGGCCCTCCTCCGTACGGCTGAAGGGCACGCCGAAATGCTCGAGCTCGATGATGGCTGGGGGAGCCTCACGCGCCATGTAGTGGATCGCGTCCTGGTCGCCGAGCCAGTCGCTACCTTTGACGGTGTCGTACATGTGCCAACGCCAGTCGTCCTTGTGCATATTTCCGAGCGCAGCATTGATGCCGCCCTGTGCCGCGACGGTGTGCGAACGCGTCGGGAAGAGCTTGCTGACGCAGGCGGTCTTGAAGCCGGACTGAGCGAGACCGAACGCGGCGCGCAGGCCCGCGCCGCCGGCGCCCACGACCACGGCGTCGTACTCGTGGTCGATAACGTGGTACTTGCTGGACAGGTGCTTCGAGGCGTTCTTGCCCTTGATGTCACCCAGCGACGCGGTCGCACGGCGCTGCGCTGCGCTGTGGAAGCGACGTGCCGAAAGTCGGAACATTGTGAAGTTGTTCTGTGGGAAAGACGGGGAAGGTGTGAAATAAGTTCGGTTTGGCGGTTGTGTAATTGGCCAGGAACCCGCCTGGGAGCGACACGTGACATTCCCGTCTACGCAGCCGCATCTGCGAGTTGATGGCCAAAGAGAGAGGGCCGTTTCGCCAGATAAAAAAAATCAGGGGAAAAGAGTAGTCGTGCCGTAATTGCTCGCTCGGCGGCCGTCGATGTACTGCGATAACTAGCATCTGTGTATTTACAAAAAAGGGCGGCACCCTCGCGGCTCACCGCGTGGGTCGAGGGGTCGGGTGTGTGTGCGCGAACCAGAGGAAGACGAGAGGGCACGGATCTTTTAAGCGGCCAGTGCATCAATTGACAGAGCGAGCGTGCCCGGAGTAGGCGGATTAGGCGGAAACACATTGCCGCTCTACGTGAATTCATGTCGTTGCCATGCAAAGTGGCAACACCGGCCCAAGCGGGCACCATCTAGGCAGTGGCCTTGTCGAGCTATTCGCTCAGGACGCGGCGGACGTGGGGAAGGGATAGAAAAGGATCCTCTGTCTCCCAGCGCTAGAAGGGCTAGGGCTTCCCAGCGAGGGAATACGGTGTGCCCCAAACTAGAAAAGACGGAGCTTTGGTGGGACGTTCGATTTCCGTAGCGCCACGAGACACCAATATTGAGTCGAGAAGAGTCAATGCAAGTGGACGTTGAGGTCTGGACTGCTTATAATACGCGGTTAAGCTGAGGGCCCGCCTTTTGCAGCAGACACGCGCCGCGGCACCCACTGTTCATGAGCGTCTTCCGCAGCGTTTAGTCGCACAGAGAGAGCGCCGACCACAATGCGGTCAAAACAGATCTCTTTGTTCAACCAATTGTGTAGCTGGATACCGAGCTGCAGGCGATGGCCGATCTACATCGCGACACCGGGGTTCGGGGTCAGCCTCACGGCCGGCGCGCGCGATCTTGCGAATTTTCAGGGTAGCGGGGTTCGACGATGTTCACGCTGGCGACGGTCGAGGACTCGATCCGGCTGGACCCGGAGACGTTCTCGCTGGAGAACCACGCGTCGCTCTCGCAGGAGATCAACCGCAAGTACGCGAACAAGGTGGTGTCGGACGTGGGTCTGTGCGTGGCGCTGTACGATGTGATATCGGCGGCGGACGGCGAGCTGCGGGACGGCGACGGCGCGATCTTTGTGAGCTGCCAGTTCCGCGTCATAGTGTTTGCGCCCTTCGTGGGCGAGGTGCTCGTGGGCTGGATCTCGAGCTGCACCCTGGAGGGCATCAACGTGCGCATGGAGTTTTTCGACGACACATTCATACCCGCGAGCATGCTGTTCGAGGGCAGCCAGTTCGTCGCGCAGGAGCAGGCGTGGGTGTGGAACGTGAACGAGATGGATCTGTTTCTCGACACGAACGAGAAGCTGCGGTTCCGCGTCGAGAAGACGGAGTTCAACAAGCAAGGCATGCGCGTCATAGGGAGCTGCTCTTCGGAGGGGCTCGGGCTCGTCTCGTGGTGGATGGGTTGAGCCGGCCTCAGAGGCGGCGCGCTGGTGAGGCCCGCGGCGCGGCGCACTTGACACCACAAAAGGCGTCACGGCTACGGCGGATGGGGGAGAGATCGCGACCAGAGCGCGCCGCAGTTGAACGCAGCGCAGCGGCACAGGTGCCCGTGTCGAGGCACGGAGGCGAGGCGTGGCGCCGCACTCTCGCATCGAGCTCGTAGGTTGTCGGTTCCATCGGTCTTTCCTCGCTGCATTGGCTCGTCTGCGGACGGGTGAACTCATATTTGTATCATTAAATAGGTAGTCTGGTGCGTATGGAGGCGCGCCTCGCCAGGAGGCGCGGCGGTATTAGTTGTACTGCATGTACTGCGAGGTCGACGAGAACTTGAGCCCGCCCTTGATGACCTTGTCGACGGCGGCGAGGAAGTCCTTCTCGGTGGCCATTTTGCGGCGCGCGCGGATGGCGAACATGCCGGCCTCCGTGCAGACGGAGCGCAGCTCTGCGCCGGTGGAGTTGGGGCAGAGGCGGGAGATGAGCTCCCAGCGAATGCCGCGCTCGACGGACATGCTTTTGGAGTGGATGCGGAAGATGTTGGCGCGGCCGTCGACGTCCGGGAGGGAGAACTCGACCTTGCGGTCGATGCGCCCCGGGCGCAGCAGGGCCGGGTCGAGCGTGTCCGGGCGGTTCGTGGCGAACATGACCTTGATGTTGCCGCGCGGGTCGAAGCCGTCGAGCTGCGTGATAAGCTCGAGCATGGTGCGCTGGACCTCGTTGTCGCCGCCGGCGCCGTCGTCGAAGCGCGCGCCGCCGATGGCGTCGACCTCGTCGAAGAAGATGATGCACGCGGACTTGGTGCGTGCCATCTCGAACAGCTCGCGCACCATGCGCGCGCCCTCGCCGACGTACTTCTGCACGAGCTCCGAGCCGATGACGCGGATGAACGTCGCGTCCGTGCGGTTCGCGACGGCGCGCGCGAGCAGCGTCTTGCCCGTGCCGGGCGGGCCGTACAGCAGAATGCCCTTCGGCGGGTCGATCCCGAGCGACACGAACCGCTCGGGGTTGAGCAGCGGCAGCTCGACGACCTCGCGCAGCTTCTCGATCTGCTCCTTCGAGCCGCCGACGTCGCCGTACGTGACGTCCGGCTTCTCCTCGACGGTCATCATCGTGACGCTCGGGTCGATGCGGGGCGGGAGGGGCAGCATGATGCGGTACTTGTTGCGCTCGACGCCGACGCGCATGCCCTCCTCGATGTCCGTCGGCGAGACCTGGTCGCCGAGCGCGACGATGAACTTCGCAATCTGCTTGATGTCGATCGCGTAGCTCGTCTTGTCGACGTCGGCCTCGTCCTGGATGATCTTCGTGCACCGCGCGACCTGCAGCGGCTGGTCCTGCTTGATGCGCAGGCTGTCGGCCATGAGGTCCCACTGGTTCGGCGGCGCGAGGCCCGTGTCGCTCTCCGTGATGCCGACCTTCTCGCTGATCGACTTCAGCAGCGAGCTGATGTCGCCGTCAATCGCCTTGAGCGCCGTCTGGTACGGGCCCGCGCCGTAGCTCTTCAGCACCTCGATGTCGCCCTCGGACAGCGGCACGATCTCCGCGGGCTTCTCGTCGCCGTCGGCGGGCGGCTTGTACTTCTCCCAGTCGGCTTTCGGCGGCATCTCTCGTCTCGTGGCTTGGCAGAGAGCGGGCTGGGAGGGCAAGGCTATGGTGGCGGAACTATACACTGCACACGCGCACACACGCACGCAGCCAGCCGGCCCTCCCCACGCCCTCGCTGGGAGGGAGGAAGGGCGCGGGCGCGGAGCGGGTGAAGGCCTAGGCGGCGGTTCAGGCGGCGGTTCAGGCAGCGGCTCGAACCAGAGCAGCAGCTCTGTGTGGCTGCTCGAAAACACTCGCAGAGCTGGCCGCTGGCGCCGTAACGAGCCACCGGCTGCTGGTGCCATTGCACATTTATTATACATACAACTCAGCCTTACGGAGTCAAGCCCTAAGCGGTGGCGCAAGCTGAACTCTGCAGAGCGCATCGCCACTATCCCTAAAAAGTCAGACCGGGCGGCGCGAACAAGTTCGTTCGGGGGCGGGCGATCCTAAGCACGAGCGTGATACATCTGTCGGACGGCAGGGCATTGCGCGCGAATAGTGCAAGGCGCGACCTGCGCAAGCCGTGCAGCCGGCTGCTTACTTGACGCCGCCTCGCGCTACATCACCACGCAGTGCCCAGGCCACCGTTAGGGCCACCGTTAGCAGCACCACCTGCATCCACCACCACCCCCCTCACCACCAACGCACCCAGGATGGAAGCCAAGATTGCGCCGTCGATTCTGTCCGGCGACTTCGCCGATATGGGCCACGACATGAAGCGGATGCTCGCGAACGGCCCCGAGTGGCTGCACGTCGACGTGATGGACGGCCAGTTCGTGCCGAACATCTCGTTCGGCCCGCCCGTGGTGAAGGCCGTGCGCAAGCGGCTGCCGAAGGGCGAGGCGTTCTTCGACTGCCACATGATGGTGCAGAAGCCACAGCAGTGGGTCGGGCCCATGGCGGACGCCGGCGCGGACCAGTACACGTTCCACTTCGAGGCCGACGGCGACGTCGCCGAGACCATCCAGCTCATCCACAAGCACGGCATGCGCGCCGGCCTGGCAATCAAGCCGAAGACCCCGGCCGAGGTCGTGCTGCCGTACCTCAACGACGTCGACATGGTGCTCGTCATGACGGTCGAGCCCGGCTTCGGCGGCCAGAAGTTCATGCCGGACATGATGCCCAAGGTCGAGCAGATCCGCAAGCAGGCGCCGCGGCTCGATCTCGAGGTCGACGGCGGGCTCGGGCCGGACAATGTCGGCTGCGCCGCCGACGCCGGCGCCAACGTCATTGTCTCGGGCACGGGCGTGTATGGCGCGGACGTGCCGAAGCAGGCCATCGAGGCCCTGCGCGCGGCCGTCCAGAAGGCGATCAAGGCCCGCTCCGCCGAGCAAGCATCTCTCTAAAACCCAGGTCAGTCAATTCAAGTAGCATCTAGTGTACCCCCGCGCGCAATTGAGGCACGCTCGAGGGACGGCGCGGTCCTGCGCGCTCTGGCTCCTTGGCCTTCCTCGGCCTCCCTCAGGCTCCCTTAGGCTCCCTCAGGTTTCTGTTAAAAGGTTCCCTCAAGGTCGCTCGGGGGGGCGGAGTGTACGCGAGCAGTGTGGCCTGCGGCGCGTCCGGCGGCGCGTCGCGCGCGGCGGCGCGGCGGCGCGGC
>NRDT01000075.1:0-38569 GCA_004124955.1 Starmerella riodocensis
GGCGTTGTTCATGTTTCCTGACCTCACTTCCATTCTGTAGTCTGGGCCAAAGTATTCGTAGTATTCGTTGAAGGGGAGCTCCACCGGTAGCGGGGCACGGCTCGCCGCTGGATCAGCAATGGATGATGCAATTAGAGATACGTACGAAGCTACTAGATTCCGGTGCGTTCCTACTCAGCAAACTGATTTTGCACGCCACGACTTGAGGGCTGGAAATTGCCCTTGTTCGGAGGCGGACTCTCGATACGACGTGACTAACGTACTCTCAACGCGAGAGGCCGCAGGCGGCTGCCGTCGACTTGTGCGCTCCTCGATGCGGATGATGGCTCGCGGGCCGAGGGTTGCGGGGCCCGCGTTCAGCAGAGCTTCTAGGGCATAGCTTACTCAGATGAGAGTGTCGGGAGGCTAGTAGGGCTTACGTGTCCGGTCCGGCATCGCGGGGATGCCACGCCCAGCTTCCCTCGCCCGGCTGCCTCCGCCCTAGGTGGTGTCCCAATTCACTTCAGTATATTGAAAATCTATCGACGTAGATCTGAGTTCCAGGAAAATGTCGTCTGACGCCGTGACCCTGCGCATCCGCAAGTTCCAGCGCAATCAGCTTCTGTCGCGCTCCCAGTTCGTCATCGACGTTCTGCACCCCACCCGCGCGAACGTCGCGAAGGACGAGCTGCGCGAGCGACTTGCCAAGCACTACAAAACCGAGAAGGATGCTGTCTCCGTCTTCGGCTTCCAGACCCAGTTCGGCGGTGGCAAGAGCACCGGCTTCGGCCTCATTTACGACAACGCGGCTGCCATGAAGCGATTCGAGCCCCGCTACCGTCTTGTGCGTGCCGGCCTCGCCGAGAAGGTCGACAAGGTCTCCAAGCAGCAGCGCGCCCAGAAGAAGAACCGTGGCAAGAAGATCTTCGGCACCGGCCGCCGCCTTGCCAAGCGCAAGCGCGGAGGCGACTAAGCTTGTTAGCTGTCAATTGCTTACAGGCCTCTTCTCAAAAATTGACTGTGCGTGGGTTGCATATAATATTATATATTGAATCAACAATAAAGACGACACAGGAGCGAGCTTGCCCGGCTGGCGTGTCAGTCTTTTCATCCTGACATTTTACGTTACTCGAACCTTTAGGATCGTCGTGCAGATATTGGGCGGAACAGGCCGCTGGCGTTGAGGCGGGGCCGAACTCCTCTCTGCACGAAGACAGGCGCGTTGCGTTGAGGCTGCGCGCAGCTGCCATACTATCCCGGGCCGACTTGCTTTCACTAATTAGACTTGAAAGCTGCCCCCGAGAGCTTTGCAAGCTAATGAGGGGCCTCAAACTCGGTCGATGAACTCCATCTTGTCGCTCAAACATACATTGAAGGATTGCTGCTTTACTTGAAAAGGACTACCACGCTTCTATAAACGTACGTCTTCGGTGTTATGGCTATGTAGAGGTACACTTTTGAACAATTGCAGTATGTAAGGCGGCTGGTGCACGGTGATGCGCGAGCGAGATGCTCAAGGCCAGCACTTTTCTCCAAGCGTTGATTACAGCTGCCGAATAGTCCTGGTCTTCTCGCCTTTTCCGCCCACCCTCCACTACCACCACCAGCACCACCGAATCCCCCTACTCACCATCAATAGCACCCACGCGTCACGTGGCGTCCATCAGAGACGAACCGCGCTCCGCTCGACGCTACTGTGTGTTAGAGTTGTTTGCGATAACAGGAGCCCCCCTTGTGCCAAGCTTTGCCTCTGATGTCAATTGACGAGAGCGACGAGGCGCAAGAGAAGTTCGCGAGGCCGGACGACCTTGAAAAGGTCCGCAACGAGGAGTACAAGATCTGGAAGAAGCAGTCACCCTTCCTCTATGATATTTGCATTTCCAAGGCCATGCCGAGCCCCTCGGCCAGCGTGCAATGGTACCCTGCCGGCGACATCTGGACCACCCCCACGTCCAGCCCGGCTTTCGAGACATACTCGCTTCTGCTCAGCTCGTCGGAACTTCTCGGCGGGGAGAACACAGTGTTTCGCGCGACGTGCGACCTCCCGCTCCGCGACGCCGCGCCCGAGGAGATCAGCGCTTACAGCCGCACGCACCGCGGCGTGCATATCGTAGACCCCAGCGTGCCGCTGTCGGTGGGATCCCACAACTTCCCGTACACAGCTCGATACTCCTCGGTCAACCCCCACCTCGTGGCTGTCTGTGGCCGCGCGGGCTTCGTGAAAACATTCAAAGACGACAATTTGCTTTTCGATCTCGCCCACCACACTAACGACGTATACGACCTCTCGTGGAGCCCCCACAGAGAGCCCGAGCTCGTGACCGTCAGCGCAGACGGCACCGCCGCTCTGTGGGACATAACTCGGCCCGACGCGCCCACCCAGGTCTTTGTGGGGAGCAACGTTGCCGGCTACGCCGAGAGCGCGTCCCAGGCCCTCTACGTGACTCAGTTCGCGCCGTTGAACGAAAACGAGCTTGTGACTGCGGGCGACGGCCGCACAATCCAGTTTTGGGACCTGCGCCAGCCTCTGACCGCGCCCAGCCGCGTCATCACGGACGCGCATGCCACAGGAATCACAGCGCTGGACTACTCGCCCTCCAACAAGATGCTTCTGGCCACGGGTAGCGCGGACGGCGCCGTCTCGGTCTGGGACGTGCGCATGAACAGCGCCAGCCTGATGGGCCTGAACGCCGACGCGGGGCCGATCAACTCGCTGAAGTGGTCGCCCCATGAGGAGTCCGTCTTTGCCACGGGCGGCGCGGACGCCCAGGTGAAGGTCTGGGACCTCAGCATGCACGGCCAGGCGCAGACCGCCGCCGAGGAGGAGGAAGGTCCCCCCGAGCTCATATTTATCCATGGTGGCCATCTCGGAGCCATCTCCGACCTGTCCTGGCACCCAGTGCTGCCCTGGACGCTCTGCTCCGTATCGGAGGACTCCCTCGTGGGCATCTGGAAGATCGCCAGCTCTGTCGTGGACGCAGTGGACAACGAGGACCCAGACGAAATGGAGAACGATGACACTAATAATGAGGAGGACGAGTAGGCGTCTCAAAAATTAAAAAGAATTGTATGAATAATAGCAAACTCTAGGATTTTAGATCTACAATTGTTTGTTTGTGGGCACAGCTATCACATCGACATAATTATTTAGGCCGCACGTTCGAGCCGTTCGCGCGAGCGCGCGCACACACACACAAAAGCTCGGACGCGCATTAGCGTTTCACTCTGCGGCTGAGCGCAATTGAGATCGGGCTTACTTGAGGGCTGGACACCCACCACGGTAGTGGCGCCTCGTGCGCTGCCAGTTATGGCGAGCCAACTTGAGCATCACACAGACGCTTCGTGGATATCTCGTCTTGTCTCGACTCTGGCTGCAGTAAGCTTACCCTGCCTCGAACGGCCGTCAATCCACGCCAATGTAAGTGCTTAGTCATCTATATCGATAGCGGTGCCTTGGAGGCCACTGGAGTCAGCCACAGACTAACGCGCGCGCGGCAATCCCACCAATGCTGGCTAATATTCTGGCAAATCTGGCCTCTTTTGGCCTCATCGGCCTCTCGGGGGCAGTAGTCAGCACGTCGCCGATGATTCTGGCGTCTGGCCTGGTCCCGTTCGGTCACGCAGAATGGGAGCACACCTCCCCGCACTTTGCGGAAGTGGAGGCAATTGCGGCGGCCGCGGTCCGCGAATGCGCCTACAATGCATATATATTTGTGGACCACCCCAACGCCACGTCACGAGAGATCAATGAGAGCACGATGCCATTTCTGACCCGTCTGCTCGGCAAGGCGGCCGCGAAGTACGTGGCTGGCGACGTCATCAGCAGCCCGACGGGCGATGCGGAGGCTCTGGAGACGCTGCAGCAGACCATTCTGTCGCAATGCGACGCTCTGCCCGTCGTCGCCGACGCGAACAGCGAGGACCCGCTGCCGGCCATCACAGACAACAAACCCCGTCTCATCACGCTCAAGTTTCCGAACAAGCCGGATCTCGGCGCAGTTGATGAGACCCTGAAGAGAACGATTGGCCATTTGGCCAGCGCCAACTTCTTCATGTTCTACCACACGACGCCACGAGTGTCCGAAAGCCCGCTGAAAGACAGCTCGCCGTTCTTCAAGATCTTGAACAAGCAGGACAAGGCCGACTACGAGTCCGTCTTCAGAAACTACCAGTTCTTCTCGCCGGGGCTGTTCATGGGGTTCATCGTCACGGGTCTGCTCATCGTGGTGTTCTTAATAGCTTTGAAGGCCGTGTCTTCCTTGCAGATCTCGCAGGCCGCGTTCGAGCCCAAGCGGGACCCCGTGAAGAAAAACCAGTAGGCTCTACATAAGTACGTATTCGGTGCTTTATTGCTTTTCGATGGCGCAGTGTCCTCGCATCTCTTGTTGCATAAGTGCTCGTCTACTTATGGTTGAGGGTCATCGCAGTTGATGCAAAGTCTGGAACCTTTGCAGGCGGTGGTTCCACCACCGGGACTCGCGACTCGAAACACTGGAGCAGCTTCGCGCCTGCCCTGCGCCATGAGTGCTCGCAGAAGTGTTATTTTCGTTCTCCACAGACCTGCCCGGTCGGCTCACCGTCAGGTGCCAGTGCTCAAGCCAGCAGCACGCAGTGGCTACGTCCTGTGGATCAAGCTGGATTTGCGCAAGCCGCTCGGCACGGCGGACCGAGCCAAGACCTAGCTGCCGGAACACGAGGGTGCCAGCGGACAAAGACACGTCTAGGTGCGAGGGACTGGGAACGAACGCCTCCAAGCTCGAGAAGCCACGCGTTAGACTAACAATGGGCTGGCCGTGGTGGTCGCTCGGGATGAGATTCAGCACCAGGTCTGAGATCAGACCCACGTGGTGCCATTTCGTAGGCTTGCGACTGGCGGTGGAGGAATGTGTCGCAAAGGAGTACGCTTGAACCTTCAGGCAGGTCGGAAGCTTCTTCTCAATCGAGCGTGAGACCTTGTCGTCGAGGCTTTCACCTGGTATAGGCTTACAACCTGCTCCGCCGCTTTCTGGGTCAGGTAGCGCTCGGAAGCTCAGGTTGCGCACCCCTGAGCCCACGCTAAATGGGCCCGAGCCGTTTGCAAAACAAGTCTCTGGACGAACTGCAGCCCGCGAGTTTCCATGACGAGGTGATTCCTCGAGGCTGAAGCTGCGCTGCGAGTGCTCAGCATGGTCTGGACTGTCACACCAGTGCGTGCCGTTCGCAACACTGTCCACCTGCGTCGCTTCTTGCGAAGAGCTTATGAGCTCCCCGTAATGATAAGTCTTCTCTCTCGAGTTTTCAAGAGAGTCTTGCGCGCAAGGAGGCTGGAATGTCGCTGGAGTGTATTTGTCAAGCGTAGTCCGTGGCGTCCAGCGGTCTTTGTGGGCAGTCTTTGGGGGCATCTGCAGCGTATCGCTGCCACAACAGGTGGAAGCGTCCCAATTTTCTGCCTCATTAGTGTATTTGCTGCCTCTGTCTCCACTTGCCAGCACGAACTGGGCTCTCAGGGAATACGCGTGCTCTACCCGGACTCCCAGTGACGCGAGCCCGGCTTTGACGCGTTCGCTATCTACTGGGCTCGACAGCTGTACCTGCACGTCCGATCTGGCTTGCTCAGATCTGTACCGCAAGCGGATCCACTCGTGCGGTACAGCCGCCAGGGCAACCAGATCCAGGCGCCCATCTTTAGACTCAAACTTGGAGAGAACTCGGCTGCCCTGCGAGATCTGCACTAGCTTCTGATCTGGGCGAGTCGCATTGCGCCCTATGGCCAACTCTAAATTGGAGAACCCCATCATGTGTCTCCACTTCCGGGTTCGAGCGTCGCTACCCTCAGGCAAATCAGGATCGAGCACGCGGACCATGTAGTGGCTCAATTTGAAGCTTTCAAGTCGGTGGTCGTGCTTAGCCTCCATAATTGTTTCTTGTGCCAGATCTGGGTCGGACCAATTCTCTGTAGGAGTATTCTGGGATTCTCGAGCGGATGCGCCAACCTTAAGTTCCTGAAGGGTGCGCGCGTCCTGCGAATCCTGCCCTGAGTCCGGGCATGAACGCGTCTGCCCTTTATTGAGACCCTCACCCTCTACACGAAAGAGGAAATTCCGGCCAGTACGGAAATTTCGGTGCTCGCTGCGGGTTCGAAGGAAATTTTGAGAGTGCAAGCCTTGCGAGTGAAGTCCTGAGAGCTTCGTTTGCAGTCTTCCTGCGCGGTGGTCTCGTATCTGGCCTATAGACGATGCCCTCGAAATGCGGGTGGAGCAGAAGGTCTAGGACTGCGACGAGGCCGGGGGCAGGCTAGAAGGGCGCGAACGGGGCAGTCGAGGACTGGAGCTTAAATTTCGGCGGATGTATAAAAGCGACCTCGTTTCCCACCAGATTTAGTATCACTCACCAGCATCAACAGCTTCCCCAATGCAGCTTGCCTCTCTCGCCATTCTTCTCTCTGTGACTCTGGCTGCTCCTATTCCCGAGTCCGCCATTAGCACATTGGCGGCTGCAGACGAGGCCTCGGGAACGCCCTCGTCCAGCCTGCGCCCGCTGATCTATTTGGACGGCGATGGCAGCCTCTGGGTCGGCAACGACAAGAAGCAGAGGCTGGAGGGTGTTGACGCCTCGGTCGCCGTCAACCAGATCGTCTCGCAGAGCAAGGCGATCCAGCAGTCGAAGCAGGGACTGACGAGGCGTGCCATGGATGCGGTCGAGCCCAGCATCCACTTCTGCTGCGGTCGCAAGGGCCGCAAGAGCGGTCGGTACCACCGCAACGGTGGCTGCAATGAGTGCAGCGCGCCCTGTGAGGCCCCGGAGCCCTGCGAGCCGCAGCCCGCCCCATGTGCTCCTGAGCCGGAGCCCATTCCGTGTCCCTGTGCTCCCGAGCCCGCCCCATGTGAGACGCCCTGTGACCCATGCGATCCCTGTTCTGAGTGCTATGACCCCTGCAACCCCTGCTGTGCGCAGAGCGATGACTCGGACTGCTGCGTCGACAGCTCTGCAGCCTGCCTCAGCAACCTCTGCTGCCCGAGCTGTCTGTGTGGTCTGGGCGACTGCTGCTGCCTCCCCGACTGTTCCGGGGACGGGTGCCACCCCGTAGTGGATGCGCTCCGCTCGTGCTGCCCGAGCAAGTGGCTGTGCCCGAGCAATTTCTGCCCCTCCAACCTCTGCGGCTGCACCCCGTGCTGCTGCGAGGACCAGAGCGACTGCGAGGATCCCTGCGCAGCCCCATGTGATCCGTGCGCTGACCCGTGCGCCCAGACGTGCTAAGCTCTGGAAAAGGGGGGCCTTTTATTTTCCATGACTCTCAATGCCCCAGTGGTGCTTCGAATACGTCAACCACCGGGCTGTCTGGCTCTAGTTCCGTCCCACCTCGGTCCTTCATTCTGCTAATAATATCTAGGGTTTTATAACGTGAAACGATTTTGGGTCCTACTCCTTCACTAGTCCGTGGCCAGCACCGCGAGCCTTCCGCGAGCCTTCCGCAAGCCTTTCGCGAGCCTTTCGCGAGCCTTGCGCAAGCCTTGCGCGGGCACTGGCTCCCTGCCCGCCCACGCATCCATAATACTAGGCTTGCTGAAGACTTCCGTCTTCATGAGGTCCTCCCTCACTCCTGCTGGAGGGCGCGGATGAGACTGAAGATCATTAGAAATGAGAATGCAATTGAGTCTGATTAACGTATATAGTACAATAACTTAGATGGGAACACAGAATTAAGGCTGACAATATCACCGCGCAAGGCCTTGTTACACGGTGCGAAGCCTCTTGGCATTACAGCGAAGCGCCTCGCTGGGCTCCAAATCCTCGTGCATGCAGCGCTTGGGTCGATCGAGGTAGTCTCTAATGGTGTTGAACAGATCGAGACCGTAGTAATCAACCCACTTCCAGTAGTAAGCAATTTTTCTGAGGTCGTTCACTGAGTGAATGTTCGCGGCATTGAACGCTATCGCGTCCACATATATGTCGTGAAGAATCATGGAGTTTCTCGCGCAATAATGTTCGTGTTCAGGCGTGAGGCCCAATTGCGAGGCCTTGAGCTCCCTCCATTCGAGTAGCAGTCGCCGAATGCTCGAAGTAGACGGCTCTGACATTATCGCGTGCCTAACTCCGGAGTGTCCCAGTCGGGAAGGTGCCACAGACCGTATCGCTGAGGACTTTGTGTGCTTCTCCAGCACGATTTATATTTATATAAGAAATCCCGTCGCGTGATTTTTGATCAAACTCAGACTCGATGCAGTGAAACGGGTAACTCATGTGATGTACTTAACGCGGCAGGGGCGCACAGCCACAGCTCAGCTGATCTCAGGGAGCTCGCTTTGGGAAGTGCGCGCGCCCGAGGGCTAGGTCCCCGGCGGGCAGGAGCATCATCCATCGCGTGCATCTCGCCCTACAGATGTGAGCCTGTGTGGAAAGCCCATATCCACCCCCCGCCACTACCACTGCCGTCCGGCGCCCTCACCCTTCCTCGCCCCTCCTCGCCTCGAAGCGCTGACACTTCAGTAGCTTGGGTACTAACGCGCTTGGCGCGGGGCGCCGGCTGGGATGCGATCCGCTAATACCCCTCAAAATAAGGCGAAAGGACGACCTTCTCTGCGAGAGGTGGCATGATGTATTTCTATAGATCCTAGCGAATAACCTTGGCGAAAAAACTTTTAGACTTCTCGCCCACCTTGCCGAGCTTCTCTTTAGTGTTTGTAGCCGAGGAATGCATGGCGTTCGAGACCTTGGCGGTCGTCGGCAGGTCTAGCGTGTTGTTCGCGTCTGTGGGCGGGACGCCGTCGGTGAATATCTTCGCGCTCGGATCGACTTGTGTCAGCGTGGTGACGAGCCAGGTCTCCAGGCCCGAGGAGTATTCTGCCTCACGCATCCGCAGAATGCGCATCTGCTCACAGCGGGACTCGCTGGAGGTTCCCGACTTGTTGAGCAGCGCCGTGAAGTCCACCTGAGGTGGACGCTTCACCTTGGCAGCAATTGGCTGAGGCTTCGCTGCGCTCTGAGAGAATCCTGCGTCCGTCGCGAAGGTCCCTTCACTCCCCGACGAGGACGGGATGTGGCCACTCGAGCGTGGAGAGGCTGCTTGAGCTCCCCCCAGCAGGCCGTGGCCGTCGTGTCTGTCGTGGTTCTCGAAGTCCTTCGAGTCTTCCAGGGTATCGGTCTGCACCGAGGACGCGGTAAGGCTCGTCGCGTCCGAAACACCGCTCGCCTCCGAGCTTCGGTACGAGTGGTGTTTGTTCGAGTGCGAGTCGAGGTACGAATCGCTGAGCCTGTCAACGTGGTCGCTCTTTGAGTGGTCGCTCTTTGTGTGGTCGCTCTTTGTGTGGTCGTGCAGATTTGTGTTCGGCGATCGCTGCGGTTCTGAATCGCGATGGCCATCTAGACTGGAGCTTGCGTCCAAAGAAGACGTGGGCAGCGCTGCAGCCGCCGTCGTCAGTCGATTCCGCTCGCTCGGTAGAATGAACGGCTCGGCCGCAGCCGGCCCAGGAGCCCTGTCGTTGGATGGCGCCTCGTCGAGCTCTCGGGAGTGCGTGTGGGTATCATGCGCCTTGGCCTTGGTGGAGCCCGCTCCCTCAAGACTCGCGTTGTCTGTTTCAGCGTCTTCTGAGTCGTTGTCCTCGTCGCTGCCAGCAGCACCACCATCAGAGGGCCCATCCACGTAATCGAAGTCGCGCTCAAACGCCGCCCCGGGCCGTTCCACGCGTTCGTTGCCTGCACCCGCGGTGCCTGCGCCCGCGGAGGGCGCCACTGGCGCGTGCCCTGACTCCGTTGAGACGGTCTGTAGAGGCTGAGTGCTTTTGGCAGAGTCCGGGCTGGCAGAGGTGATAAATAAAGGTGGCACTGCGTTGGTGTCTTGAGGCGCGAACCCCTCTTGGTCGATGCGTGGCGTCAGCAGGTCCTTTATGCTTTCGTCGCTGATGTCGCGCGGCGGAAGAGGATTATATGTCGAGATCGGTCGATTGAGAAACTCCGAGGAGCCCTGGTAGAGCTCGGCAATGTCCGCGTCGAACGCCTGGCTGTATGGCCGCTCGTGGGAGGTTACGGAATCGTTGATTGCCTTGTCGCTGGGCAGAGACTCGAGCGTGCTCTCCCGCGAGTGGCCCTTTCTTATGTTGAGTGCACTGACTTTCTCAGTGGGGTGAAACGCCACTTTCGGGACTGGCGCGGCCTCGGGCTCGGCGCTCTCCGCCGGCCCTTCCCCTGCTCCCTGGATTTGCTCGTGCGTCGCTGCGTGCTCTTCATGAGACAGCGGGTTGGCCGCGCCCGCTTCCGTAACCGCGGCGCCGCCAGCGGCATCAGAGCTATTGAGATCGTTCTGGGACCCGCTTTGCGAGCTGTTCAGCATGGCGTTATAGGGATGCACGGAGTACCTGTTTTCGTAGAATCCATAGATGTCCTGGATACTGTTGTCGTAGTCCTCCTCGTCGTTGGGTGTTTCCGCCGAAACGTCCGCGCTGCCGGCGTTCTGAGGCTTGCTCGGCGTCGGGCTCTCACCGCTTGGCTCAGCGGCCTCCTGTTTGCTCCGAGTAGTCGTCGTCGCCGATCCGCCCTCGCTGAGCTGGCCCGAAGGACTAATCTCCTGCTTAGGTGCTTCTCGCGCGCTCGCGGCGCCATGATTGGCGGCCATCTTCTCTTGCGGGGCCTCAGCCACGGGAAGGCGAGCTGGGATCGGCCTCGTGCCGGACTGCGCAGGCGTGGTCGCGACGCGGGGTTCGGCAGCAGACTCCTCGCTGGCCTCAGTTCGAGACTGGGCGGCCTCTGCAGGGTGTTCGTACTCGTCATACTCCTGTTCCTCGTCTTCCTCGGCGATCCCCTCGCGCTCGTACTCTTCATACTCGTCCGTGCCCCACTCGTCGCCGTCATAAGACGTCTTGGGAGCTACCCAGCGCTTGGACTCTTTCCGAAACACCTCCTGGTCAGGCATTCGAGAGCTTGAATTCGGCACCGGCGCTGGCTCCTTTCGCGCGAAACGAGACGAAACGCGTCACTTGCGATATTATTAATAGCGCGCCCTGGTTCCCTCACCCCGCGCCTCTTCCTCCAGCGCGCGCCTTCGGTGCAGCGAGCCAGCAGCCCTTTCCCCGTACGGACCTGCAAGGGCCAGCGTCGACTCTACATGCAAGTGAGGAGCAGCGACAGTGCCAGTGAATGGCGGTGCGTCGTGATGTCTCATAACTAAAACACCGCTCAGCTTGTGTATTGCACAGCCAGACTCAATGTCGCTCACGCCAATCTACATGACATTCTTAAAGCTCCACTGAGAGAGGTAGGAAGTATATAAAACTTGATCTATAAAGCTCGAACGTCTAGTAGACCTCGAGGATGTAGCGTTCCTGCTCCTTGAGGTCCTCGATGAGCGTGGCCTCGTTCACCTTGACGCCCGTCTGGGCTGAGCCCGCGAGCACGATATCGGTGAGCGCCTCCGAGATGTCCGGCACGGGCCACGTCGGGCCACACAGATAGAAGTTGCCCTTCTTGTGGACAAAGGCGTCGGCGAGAATATCCTGCGACTGCCTGATCCGGTGCTGGATGTAGATCTTCTCTGGCTGGTCGCGGCTGAACGCCGCGCCGATGTGGGTCAGCAGGCCAGCGTTCTTGTAGGCCTCGAACAGCTCGCCGTACAGATACTCCTGGCGCTGGTGCCGCGAGCCCATGAACAGGTAGATCGGCCCCACGGTGTCGCCGTGGTCGCGCTGGTACATCTTCTCCTCCAGGAAAGCCTTGAAGGGCGCGAGGCCCGTCCCGAGGCCAGCCATGATGACCGGCGCCAGCGGGTCCTTGGGCAGCTTCATGACTGACGGCTTGACGCTGACAACCACTTCCGCGCCCTTCTCCATCTCGGCCAGAAACTTCGAGCATTGGCCGAACCGCTTTTCTCCCTTCGAGTTGACCCAGTCGACAACCACAACGAGGAGATGCACCTCGTTCGGGTGCACCTTTTGGGAGGACGCAATGGAGTACTCACGCCGCTTGAGAGGAGCGACGAGATCGATCAGCTCGCCAAATGTGGGCCGCGCGGAGTCGAACTCCCGCAAGACGTCCACGTAGTTCTCGAAGTCGACCTCGGACCGCTTCTTGAGGTCCTCGGCACCCTCGGGGCTCACAAGAGCCTCAAGCTTCTTCCGCTGCTCGTCGTCCGTGGCGTAGCGCGACAACGAGTCGTAGAACCGCTTCGGCACCTTCCCGAACAAGTCGAGGTAGTCTCTCGCGATGTGGTAAGCCGTGCGATAGGCAAGGGCCCCCGTATCGCCCGTAGCGCTGACTGGAATGCCGTAAGACACTGCGGGGTCAACCTTGTAGTACTCGAGGAACTGCGCAACGCTCTCTGCGTTGTTCGGCGCGTGCACGCCCAGAGCTTCGCCAATCGCATACTTGAGGCCGGTGCCGGTGATGTCCAGCTCGAGGTGGAAAATGTGGCGATCGTAGTCTGCGGGCGTGACCCGCTGGTTCTGCTTGACGCTGGCCACGAAGGTGCGCGTCGGAACCTCCGGGCGCAGCTGTTTCTGCACCGCGAACGCCTCCGAGAACAGGAGGCGCTTCTTCAAGCCAAGGCTGCCAACCGAGTCGACGTTCTCGCCAGGCGTGGGCTCCTCGCTCTCGGCGGCGCCCGACGCAGCAGCGCCCGAAGCGCCGACGAAGGATGTGGTCGCCAGCTCCTTGAGCAGAACAAGATCCTTCTCCTTCTCGGTGAGCTCGACCTTCACCCACTCCTTCAGCGCCTCCTCGCCGACCTTGACGAGCGCAGTCTCATTGACTGTGGTGACGATGTCGTTCACCGTGGCCGCCACAAGTTCGGTGTCCCAGCCGTTAGCGTGGACAACGAGCGAGGTCGTCGTCTCGGTGCTCGCCCCGGAGAGAAGCCACAGCAGCGCCTGGCCGGCAAGGATCAGGCCACGGCCCTGCGCGTTGCTCGAGTCGATCTTCGAATAGTCAACGCGCCAGACCTCGAGATGCTTGGCCATGGCGTTGAGCTTGACCTGCCCGGGAACGATCTTGGCCAGCTCCTCGTCGGAAGACGCCGCCACAACCAGGCGGCCCCCGTCCTTCACGCTGGCCGACACGTCCACGCTCTTGAGAATGTCGGCAAAGTTGACCACGGCGACGTCTGCGCGCGCCAGGTCCCAGAACTGGTTCTGGAACTTGAACCGCAGGTCAGCAGAAATGGCTCCGCCCGAGACGTAGTTGTCGAACTTCGTGTAGCAGTTGCCCTCCGGCGCGAGCGCGGTGAGCCTGCCGGCGCAAACCGCGGTGCTCGCCTTGTCCGAGTCCCACACCTTGGCAGTGAAGCCGGTCTCCGCGAGCGCCTCAGCACCGTCATCGAAGAGGCCAAGCTCCTCGCTCACGACAAGTGGGCCGGACGCGAAGCCGTAGCGCAGACGCACGGTGGCGTTCACGTCCTTGTAGAGGTCGCTCGTGCGCCCCACAACCACGAGCCGCAAGGCGGAGTCTGGAAGCGCCTTGAAGAACTCGTCGGCCAGGAACGGGGAGTAGAGACGCACGTTGAGTACGCCATGTTTGTCGTTGTCTGCGCGCGCAAGGACGCTCGGCAGACCCAGCGTGACGTACACGGTGGCGGGCTCGGCGGGGCCGCTGTACTCGAAAGGGGCCAGCTTGGTGCCAAGCAGCTCGTTCGTGACCTTGAAGGCATCGAGCACGCTCGCTGCGGCGGGAAGCTCCGCCGCAAGCGGCGCCACCGGCGGGTTCGTGTACGCCTGGCGCGTGCCGCGAATGCCGTCGTAAACGTGGAACGAGGCTCCCACGTTGGCGCCCAGAACAGCCGCGAGAACGGATGTGTTGTAGGCATCGCTGGGAAGAGCAAGCGAGGAAAAGACGAGGGGAAGGCCGAGATTGCGCGCCACACGGCCAACGGAGGCCTCGTCAGGAACAAGCTGCCCACTAGGCACATCGAAATCCGCGGCCGCGACCTGGAAAGCGATCTTGTGGGACCGCAGCTCGTCGATGTGGCGCGAGAGAATGGGCTCCATAACCTTGACCGTGCCGGACGCCGCAATCACCGTGGTCAGGCCGGGGTTCTGCTTCTCGCGAAGATATCCGAGAAGGGCGAGCGAAGCGCCCACGCGCGTCTCCAGCGGATAGATCTCCGGGACTTCGCCCGCGAGGTTCGAGAACTTGTGCGCTTGCCACTTCAAGACAGCGCTGTCGAGGTTGAACGTCGGGGGGCTGAAGTTGAAGATCGCGTTCGACAGCTGATAAGCAGTTTTCTGCGTCAGAAGCGTGGCGGTAGTCTTTCCAGCCGAGTTGTTTTCATTCAGAGGGCCAATGGGAGGCAGCCCGCTGATAGTATCAGCAACCTCGTACATCCTCAAATGAAATTAAAGCTTTTTTTTTCCGCGAAGAGGATGTATCAGTCACTCGGCTATACGTCAGGCCCGATATGATTGAGACGGGAGGCGATATATTTCCAGCACATGGTGCGAGATCACATGATATTTACTCGGGGCCCGCTGCATGGGAGGCATGTGGAGGTGCCTGATAAGTGACATATCTTGCGCCTGCAGCCCACTTCCAGTGCTTCGCACCGCTTTCAATGTGTGCAAGCCTCATCCGTTCGAGGACGAAAAGCTAGAAAACTTCTGAGTACGCTGAAATACTCACTTACCTGCTCAACTTAGCTAGCTCAACTCCTACGTTAGAGGCTTTTGTCGCTATTTTCTGCTGATATGGCCATATTTCAGACACACTGAGGACATCCACTTCGCGGAATCGAAGATAGCTAAAGAGCTTAAAAAACTGTGAACGAAACGACCACACAATCGACGCTAAACGAGACCGACTTATCGGACACACGAATTACTACTTATTTACATTAGTGAGTGCGGATGATTCCAGCCGCGATAAGCAGATTGACCTTGCGGCGGACCTCTGGGTTCTTCATGTGGTCCTGAAGAGCGGCGGGGTTGCTTGCAGCCTGCTGCAAGATGGTGCTCATGATCGGATCGTGGCAGATCTGCTCGATCTCAGGATCAGTTGTGAGACGCTTGGTGCGCTCGTCCTCGGTCTCGCCCGGCAGAGCGGCAAAGCGCGACGACATCGCCTTGCTGTACAGCTCCTCGATCTCGTGCGCGTGCTTGCGCTCGGTGTCGATCTTCCGTGCCTCTTCGAGGGTGTCCATCGCCTTGCGGTACTGCTTCATGATGTTGTATGCCGTGGCCTTGCGCGTGTAAGCCTTCAGGAATTTGCTGTCCAGCTCGATGGCCTTGTCGCAGTCGCGGATGACGTCCGGATAGTTCATGAGCTTGAGGAAGGAGGCCGCGCGATTGCCGTAGTTGCGCGGGTCGGACGGGTTCCGCTTGATGGCCTCCGAGTAAGCCTTCACGGACTCTGGGAACTTGCCTTCCTTGAAGAGCAAGTTTCCGCCGTCACGCGCCTCATTGGCCTTCTCCGGGTCGATGTATGCGCGCTCCTCGCGCTCCCGCAGCTCTTTCTGTGCACTGCGCAGCTTGGTCAGTACGACGGGGCTGCGCTGCTCCGTCAGGGACTTGTCGAAGTACTCGATCGCCTCCTTCAGTTTATCTTGCTTCAAGTAGCAGGTTCCGGCACGCGAGAGCGCCTTAGCGACCGCCTTGTAGTCAGAGTGCAGCTCGTGGGACTCCTCCACGGCGACCAGACAGGTTTTGATCGCAGAGTCGTAATCACCCTTCTCGTATTCGGCTGCCGCGCGGTTGTTCAAGTAGGTGATGTCCTTGTGGGTCTCCCAAGCCCGCTCGTACAGCGCAATGGCCTCGTCGAACTGGCGCTTCTTGTAAAGTTCGTTGCCCTGCTGCTTGAGCTGGTCGGCCTCCCGTTTCGACTCGCTAACAGGCTCCGCGGGTTCGGCTGCGGCAGACTGCTTCGGCTGCGTCTTTGCCGCCTTGGGCTTGGGCTCGCTGCTCTCAGCCGCCCGCGCGGGCTTCTCTTCCGCGGACCCGGCGTCTGGCATCGGCGAGTCCTGGCCAGTGGTGGGAATGCCTATCAAGGTGGTCATGGCCTCCATGACGCGCTCGTCCTGAATCTGGCCGCTGAGGACGGCCATGGGGTTCGACTTCATCATCTCGAAGTTACGAACAAACTCAGGATCCTCAAAATACTTGCGGATCTTCGGGTTGGCCTGCAGGCGCGCCTGCGCCTGGGGATCGTTGAAGAGCTGGCCGAAGCGCGCACCGAAGTCCGCGCCCGCGCCACCGCCGATCATGGCGTCCTCTGCGCTCTGCTTTCCCTGGCGAGCCTGCGCGTTCGAGGGGTCCAGCTTCAGCGCTTCGTCGTAAGCCTCTATCGCCTTGTCTAGCTGGCCCAGGCCATGCAGCGCGGCACCACGGCGACTGTAGCCCTTGGCCCAAGACGGGTTGATCTCCACAGTCTTGTCCGCGTCGCTCAAGGCCTTCTGGTAGTCTTTCAAAGACGCGTAGGCGCCCGAGCGGTTGGAGTAAAGGACATGGTTTGGTGCGGCGGATGCATTGATTGCCTCCGTAAACAGCTCAGCAGCTTTGGCGAAATCCTTCGCCGCAAACGCGGCGTTTCCTTGTGCCTTGTATTCGTCTGCGCTCGACATAGATGAAAGGCAATTAGCTGGTCGGTCGTCAACCTCGTCGGCCGGGGTTTGTGTGTTTGGTATATATAGTTGTGCTATTTCCCACCTTGAGATCACATGAGAAAGTTCGAGAAGCTATGCACCTACGCAACTGCCCTTGCCTAAATACACCACCGCATAATCAATACACTCGATGCGATGCCTGTATGTCTCAGGCACGTCTGGCATGCATCCACTTCACTTTCTTCGAGTACAAAGGGTGGTGCCCGTAAAATAACGTAGGTCATTCTAAATAGTCTAGTTGTGAGGCTCGTTTGGGGAACTTATTTCGTCTAGTCTCGATCTCCTTCTCGAGTTAGCGGCCGTCCTCTGCGCAGATCAAAACGGGTATACGTAAGGCAAATATGCGTGGCGAATGCCTACTTCTTAGCAGTTCTTGATAATGTGGGCCAGATCCAGCTTGCTCGATGGACGATGAGTACTGCTGTGGCCCTCGTATGAGTGCCCTGGCGAGACATCAATTGCCCGGACTTTTCAGCGGATCTCGCGATGGCGCTTGTCCCGGCCAGCTTTAGCAAGCCTATGCAGTAGCTCGAGTTCTCGAGCAGTGCTCGGCAATGGCTGCGATGTCGTTGCGGAGAAGCGAAGATGTCGCGGAGCGCGGGCTTTGATGCACGTAGCCGTGTAAGCGACAGCTGGCCTTGGAAACCGAGCATCTTCTTCCTCAGGCGCCTCACCATCTTCCAGCTTATGAAACGACGCGAGTTTTCGCAATTTACGATCAGACCGGTGGCCCTGCTTGGAGTGAGCTTCCTGAACAACGAATTCTGACAGAACCCGTTTGGATCCCTTCTGGCGACCATGCATGGTGTCCGGGCGGCATTCGCTTCTGTCGCACAGGTTGCGGGTAACAATTCCGGCATTGTCTTCGCGTCCAGTGGAGGAATCTACTCCGCTCACTCTGCACGCATAATCAATACCACGGCCACCGGGTGTGTACTTCAACGTGTTGCCATTGGACTTGTCCGTGTGCTCAATGGTCGCAATTACCTTCGACAGAGGCCGGAATGCTTCGGGATCAATCTTGGGGGTCAATGGCTCCAGTAGTTTCTGGATTCCACCATGATGCTTGTGACCGTTAGCATGACTATCAGCTTCGTCGACAAAGTACGTGTGTGTCCCTGCTGTTCTGCTGCTGGCTTCAAGGAGCCTTTCATGCGAGAATTCCGGGATCACAGGGGTTTCGGAGCCACGCTGGGATTTGCTCGATAGCTCTACGCTCGCTGGAGGGCTCCTCGGAAACAAGTGGGGAAGCCTCTGGCTCTTGACAGGCTCTCTCAGGTCGCTGTCCCCAGAGTGTGGTACAGCACTGCCGCCTGCTGCATCGTAGCCCAAGAAGAAAGTTCGCTCGAGTTGCTCCAGCCTCTCCTCATCTAGGCGCCGAGGCGTCGTCGCATCTGCCTCAATCTGGCGGGGAAGGCTGTCTTTGCTGTCGCAGCTCTGTTCATTATCAGAGGTTTTAGACACATGGTAAGCTGTCTGAATTGCCATGTTTGCTTGCGAACCTTCACTTGCACTGCTCGAGCGACGTCGCAACAGTTCATACTGGCCACCCTGTGTGTCTGTCAACACAGGCTTGGAGCCTGCTTGCCTGAGATCAGGTATGCATAGTGTGCATTGAGGTGGACGGTCCTCCTCGCGAATCTGCTTGATCTCATTCCCTTGGCAGGGGCGTCCGACGGGAGACGCTCGAGTCTTTTCGCCAAAGAGAAGGCGTTTAAACTGATGAAATACCGACATGAATGGCTAATTGAGCAAACGAGGGATGTACGGAAGCTTCAAAGTAGTGGGTGAGCAGGGTGAAGCCGTTCTCTAGAACTCAATTCGACGTGGAAGCTCCGCCACCACTCTTGGCTCGGTTAAGGTTTACTCTCTGGTGATAACGCAATGGGGCTGGGGTTGTTCTGCATACCCCTAGCATTGTGCTTCGAGACGCTGTCCACGAGCTGATCTGCAATACGGAGTCGCGCCTTGGTGAGCTCACGGCTCTGTTCTTTAGAGTGGAGATGTCTCGAGCTTAATAAGGATCTGAGAATCTTATGGAACTCTAGCGGGTCAGGCGCGTAGCGTTCGGCGCGATCACGGAATGTAGACCCTGGAGTCCTACCTAGGATTCTCGCGACGCGTTTGGCATTCGTTTCTATTTGGCTCGAGCTCCAGAAAATAGAAGCTGGATCACTTGCACCTGTACATCAGGTCTCATACTTAGCGAGCCGCATTATGGAGCTCAATTATATAGTACGTCGTCGCACATCGAGTGACACCATCTCTGGACAACGTATTTTCCTTGTGCTCAAGTGGCGATGCTCTCGCCGGGCTTCAGTAATTATAAATACTCCGAGATAGAGGGGCCAAAGGCTGGAAGCCCTGCTGTCGGCCTCTGCGCGGCGCTCGTAAAACTATTTGTCCATCGCATAGCGCGTCCCGATGTTCGAGTCCTTTGGTAGCGTGAACACTGGCAGTAGCTACACACTGCAAGCCGAAATGTTAGGCGAGTGGAGCTTAGACTTCTTCGTCCTTCTCAGTGCGGCGCGCCGAGGGCGCCTTTGTTGTTTCTTCTCAGTGTTGACGAAAGCTCACTTGTAGAAACCCATTTCAGGATTAAGAAGCAATGGCTATACTACAAAAGCTTTGGATCGGACAGCGGTGCAAACCTGTGCAATGCGACCAGCACGCTCGAGGCTCGCGGAAGATCTACGATAAGGGCTAGGTCCAATTGATACTATGCCGCATCGAATGTTCGCGAGCAGAGAAGTCATAAGAGCCACTAACTGACGCCGCTGTCTGCACTGGGTTCCGGTTCCCTATAAGTAGGTAGTGCTCGAGGCTACTTCAACTGTAAGTGTTTCGGCCAGTCGTTGACTCTTTCGACTACCTAAGCGCCGAGCGGTCCCAGGCGCGCAGGGCGCGCTTTACACCTAATCTGCATTAACATCTGGCACACAGCAGCTTGCTCTGAAGTTTGCAATGTAAGAGCCGAATCATAGTTCTGCTGGTGAGCACATACGGCAGTTCCGGCTTAACGACGCGAATCTGCTGGGCGTTTCGTCCTAAGTAGAGACTTCTTTTCGCGCTCGGATCGACAAGTCTCTCTCCCCTCGTCCATCCCCCCACGTCCAACGCTCCGCTGACCAGCCCTTGCCTTGCTACGAGAGCTTGCCCTGGCACGGGACCTCATCCCGCGACGGAGTGCGCCCAACGCTAGGCTCGTCCATCGCTGCATCTGAACGGCCTCTTGAACGCTTCTCCGTGAACACTGTGTGCGCGTCAGAGTGTGTGCAATGCTAAGCCGCCGGATGATACCGTTGGCGCGCGCACCGCTTGGCGGCGCACTGCTCAGCAGCTTCGCGCACCGGGCGCCGGCTGCGCGCCGCGGGCTGCCCGGCCCCATCGCGCTCGCGCGGCCCATTGTCGTTCAGCGCCGCTTTCTGCTCGGGCCGTTCTTCCGGCTCGCGCGCTCCGGCATCGCCGTCACGGCGGGGGCCGCGGCGGGCGGAGTGGCCTACGCGAATCACAAGCTGTCCGAGGCCACCAGCTCTGTTTCGGACAAGTTCGACAAGGCTACGGGCTGGTTCGGCGATATGTGGGACAAGCTGGACATATCCTTCCCGCAAGGCTCGGGCGGCGGCCCAGGAGCAGCGCAACACGGCACGGCCAGCACTGCCGCGGGCCCGGGCGCTAACTCTGACGCTGGAGCTTTCGCGAACAACGGCGGAGATCCCTTTGTGGGCGGAAGCAATGGCGGCAGTGGAACTGGCGCCGGAAGCGGCGGAAGCGGAGGGGCCGCCGGCGGCGCTGGGGGCAGCAGCAGTGGCGGAAGTGGAGGCGATGAGGCGGCGGCCGTCCTTGGCGCGGCCGGGAGCAACGCGCTGTCCGCCGATGCAGAGGATCCGCTAGAGACTGACGATGACGTCGAGTGGAGCGACAAGTCGCAGATGATCGGGCTGACGCGCAAAATGATTGAGGTGCGCAACCTTCTGCTGCAGGTCAACGGCGAGAACTCGGTGCAGATCCCGTCGATCGTCGTGATCGGCTCCCAGTCCAGCGGCAAGTCGTCCGTGCTGGAGGCGCTTGTCGGCCACGAGTTTCTGCCCAAAGGCGCCAACATGGTGACGCGGCGGCCCATAGAGCTGACGCTTGTGCACACGACGGCGCGCAGAGAGTTCTGCGAGTTCCCGACGCTGGGACTCGGACAAATGACGGACTTCCAGGACGTCCAGAAAACTTTGACCGATCTCAACCGCGCTGTGTCCGCTACTGAGGTTGTGAGCGACGAGCCAATCCAGCTGCGGATCAACTCGCCCCACGTGCCGGACCTGACGCTGATAGATCTACCAGGATACATTCAAGTCGTGGCTGCTGACCAGCCGCTCGAGTTGAAGTCGCGCATAGCTGCTTTGTGTGAGAGATACATCCAGCCCCCCAACATCATCCTTGCTGTGTCCGCTGCTGACGTCGATCTGGCCAACTCCACGGCGCTGCGTGCGTCGCGTAAGGTCGATCCGGAGGGACGGCGGACGATTGGCGTGATCACGAAGATGGATCTCGTGGACGCGGGCCGCGGGGTCGCGACGCTGCTGAACCGGGAGTACCCGCTGCGCATGGGCTACGTGGGCGTCGTTACGCGCGTGCCGCCGCAGCAGCAGAGAGGAGTTGCGTCGCAGCTGTTCGGCAAGGCCAAACCGGTGAATCAGACGCGGCTGGTGGCTCGCAGGGAGGCCGCTTTCTTTGGTGGAGCCGAGTACGCGAAAGTCAACTGGGGCGTGTTGCGTTTGCGCGAGATCCTGCAGAGCGTGCTCGAGAAGAGCATGGCGGACAGCCTCGAGCCCACGCAGCGCAATATTCGCACAGAGCTCGAGGAAACCGCGTACACCTTCAAGGTGCAGTTCAACGACCGCGTGCTGACACCGCAGACTTACTTGGCCCAAAGCGCTGATTCTTTCAAGGTCGCATTTCAGGAGCTTGCCGCCAAGTTTGGTCGCGACCAGGTTCGGGACCTCATCAAGCAGTCGCTCGACCAGAAGGTGCTTGATCAGCTAGCCGAGTCTTACTGGAACGCTCCCCCTGGAATGTCGCCGCGTAGTGGCTACAGCAATATCTTGGCCGACCGCGCTCTCATGCACAGACCAGAGCTGACCCTCGCGGACATGTCTGCCTCGAAACCGGATATGCTAGCCTGGCAGCACAAAATCGATGACCTCTCCGCCTCTCTCACTAAGCTCGGTGTGGGGCGGCTTTCGACCCTGATTCTCGTTGGTGCCATAAGGGACCGCATGAACCAACTCGTGGCAGACTCTCCGTTCTGCCACTCCGCGCTCGCCATCAATGAGATCAACGACGCAATGGATAAGATCCTCAGCACAAAGTTCTACGCCACAGCCGACCAGATTGAGAACTCAATCAAACCATACAAGTATGAGATCGAGATGGATGCACGCGAGTGGCAGCAGTCGCGAGAATACGCTTGCAGCCTCTTGAAGGAAGAGTACAGGCAGTGCCAGTCGGCCTACCGTGTCCTGGAGGCCGAGGTTGGGAGCTCGAAACTGAACAAGCTCGTAAAGGCAGTTGGAACGGCCGCGTCCACTGAGAACCTTGACCATTTCAGTGGCTCGCTCCTCGCCAAGGTGCGAACTGCGGCCTTTTTGAGGGAGCGCATGGACATTTTGCAAGCCCGTACGGTGTTTGTACGCTCTTCGAAGTGCAAGTCTAGCAAGCACAAGGCCCTGTGCCCCGAAGTGTTCATGGATGTCGTGGCCAATAAGCTTGCGGCTACTTCAGTTTTGTTCCTCAACTTCGAGCTCCTCAGTGACTTCTACTACTCGTTCCCGCGAGCCCTGGACGCTAAGCTGCAGTCGCTCAACGAGCAACAGGTCGAGGCCATTGCGACGCAAGACCCTCTCATTAAGAAGCAGATCGATCTTCAACACCGCAAGGAGCTCCTGCAACTCGCACTCACTAAGCTTCAAAGTATCAGTGATCTGCGCAGTATTGAGGAGTCCGTCCTCCAGTAGATCGCATTAACCCCCTACTGCGCGTGTGCTTTTCCCCCCTTCTGGGAACAGCCTGCACATTCTTTCACTTTTTGGCCTTGAGGTCGAAAGCGGCTCTAATTTAGCAGCTTTTGTAAATAGTAATGAATTCAATGATGTATAAATATCTATATCAGCTCACCACCCTCAATGCGAACCGGAAACAGCTATTTCTCACCGAAGCACTGTCGTCCCTTCTCGCAGGGTTAGTTACTTTTTTATGTTGCTTACCGCTCGCCGCTGCGTTCAGAATTTGTCTCACAGGCCAGTGGGTCCATAGGCTTCTTCAGAAGTTCTCAGAACAGATTGATCTCTACTCAAATAATATATTGTTATCGCCACGGCAGACCAGACTCGTGCATCTTTTGCCTTGCGTCCTTATTCTCGTTTTATGCTTTTTTTTTCCTTGAGGGCTGCATGTTACCGTTATTCGGCGTCTTTGGAAACCGCTAAAACTAGAGGGTTTTTCTCGAATATACCGCTGTAGGCAACACCGTGCGTTGGGTTACGTGAGGATTGTTCTCCGATACCTATCGCCCCCCTAAAAGGTGAAAATCGAGCACGAACGTACATGATAGGGTCAGGAACGACAAGCACTGAGCTACCACAGCTACATTAAGGGTTCGTTTCTGTTGATGAAAGTAATTAAGGGAGGGGTGTGGGTAAATCCTAGGCATTCAGGTCTTTGCTCAGAGTTCATAAAAGACGACGCAACGATCCAGAATCGGGAAAGAAGCGGGTCTCTTTCCGGTGTGGTTGTCTCTCCTCTTTACTTTTTCGTTGCCAGTGACTGTGTTTTTATCCCTTACATTTCTTTTCCGCGATTGGTTCATTAGCACACGATCCCAACGGTGCCACTTCGGCTCCTCCACCCGCAACTATGGAATCCGCCCCATCCGACGACTCGAAATCGAAGTCTGAGGGTGTTGCGGGTACGATGGTTGCATCCGCAATCCCGTCAGGCAGCGACTCAAGGCAGCCGGGTACGGGGCAGGCCAATATTAGGGAGGGCTCAAGACTCTCCTCCATCTCGAGCGTAAGCCGGCCAGAGAGCGGCGCACGAAGAAGATCTTCTACCGGGTATGTCCAGGACAGGGAGCGCCCTTCTTTCTCGACAGATCTAGCCACAAGCCTTGGTTTCGCCTCCTGGCCTCATAGTGACGCCGCCCTGGTTGAGGCGCTGCGCGCCAAAGCTGAGCAGGAGCGAACACGACAAGAGCTGCACAGGGTCGAAGGGAACAGACTAGCATTGAAGGTTCTCGAGCTGGCCGCTTCCCTAGGTGTTTCGAGCGAAACAATTCCGTTGCTGTTCAGCGACAATGACGAGCACGCGAGTAAGCTGGTGGCTCAACTCAGCAATGCTTCCGTGCATCAAGCCGGCGGCGCTGAGGCGGGCCAGCAGCAGCAGGTAACAGGCCTGCAGAATCCTCAGGCGCATGCGCAGCGGCGGTTATCACGTCTCAGTCCTCAAAGCGGCGGGGGCGGGTTCACTAGCCCAAGAACCCCGACAAGGACTTCTGTTCTGACGTCCCCAGTAGACCTGGGTCCTCAATCGCAGCACCACCATGCTACCGCTTCCACCCCGACCTTCGTAAATAGCGGGCCTGTTGCGTCAACCTACACCACGCCGCAGCAAAGCACGGGGCCCATGCAGATCCAGCAGAGCCAGTCCGTGCCCTTCCATCATCATCACCAGCAGCAGGCTCACTCGCATCATTCATCTCTCAGTTATGAGAGCAGAGACTCCGCAACCGAGCGTCCCCTCACTGGCCACAGGCAGGCTCTGTCCTCGCTGCCCGCATTTGGACCTATGAGTCCGCAAGGGTACCCCCTTGGAGCCTTGCCCGGGCGCGCTGCCGTGCCGGGGTTCTACCCGTCTCAATTGATCGCTCCACGCATGCCTCAACTCCAGTCGATGTCGACCCCTCCTATTTCAACGCAGCAACCGCAACAGCAACAATCGCAACAGCCCCATCTTCTTCATCATCACGCGCCGCCGCCCCCGCCGCCGCAGCAGCAGCAGCACCCGCAACAGCAGCAGCCTCAGTCGCAGAGCGCTCAGCCTTTCAGGGCGTCTATGGGCCCGATTTCTGGGCCGGCTCCATTAGGTGTCGCGGCTACCCCTATTGTGTCCGCTCCTGTGCTGAGTGAGGGAGTAGCCATGCACATGGTTTCTCCGACATCCCCTACTCACGTTGTCCCACAGTCGCTACCACAGGCGGCACCCCCTGGCTCACAGGCTCATCCCTTCGGGCCCCCGCTGGGAAGTGCTCAACCGCCTGCTTTGTCGTCACAGGACTCCAGAGCGAGTGCAAAGCGTCCCTTGGCTCCGTATCCCGAGACTAAAGGGGCCAAGGCCTCTGGAAGAGGACGTGGTCACAGGCACTCTCTATCTATGGGAACTGACTTGCAGATCCACCAATGGAAGCCAAAGCAATTACTGCGAGACAACCGCTGGAAAATATCGAACCCGTTTTCGAGGACGAAAGCGAGCGTCATAAAAGCCAATGAACAAGCCTCGCAGAGCGCTGGGGTGGCGCAAGGATCCGCATCTCAAACAAAGGCGGCGCCCGATGCGCCGGCGACATCTTCTGGGCCGGTAGCCGCTCAATCGCCCACGTTCAAGCGAGCCGAGGAAGGTACTGTCTCTATTCCTGCCACCTTAACACAGCAGAGGTCTAGCGACACTCATGAGGTCACGCCAACTTCCCCAAAAAAGCTGAAGGAGCAGGCTCGTGTAGAGCCTCCAGTGACCCGGCCTGAGAACGCGCCCTCTTCTGCCGCGGTTGTTGCCGCACACAATAATAAAAGACGCAGCATGACACATGCGCGTCGAAGGTCTGCTGCTTCCTATTCTCTCGATGCCTCTGTTGCTGGTGGAGAGGGCGAGGATGAGCATCGGCGGGATGAGGGTGTTGCCGTGCTAGCTTCTCTTGCCTCGGAGCAGCAACGCCGAGACAGCGATGCGAGGAAACAGCAGCCATCGTTCCCCGTCGTTCCTGCAACAGGCAGTTCCAGTACAATTTCACCTCGTAAAGAAAAGAGCGAGGACCACGCCAACGTACCGGCTCCGGTCCAGCCACAAGACTTGGCTCATGCACCAGTGAAGTGATTCGAGTGCGCCCTAGGACCCCTTTGGTTTTGGCCTTGTTTGTATGTATATATATGTGTTGAGATAGTTTTGCCATTCGGATATTCGTATAGAATATAGTTCCAATTTTGTGTTAGCCAACTCTCGTTTCTAAATTCCCCTTCAACATCCAGAAGGATCCCACCCAGCCTGTGATGCATAAGTAGGGCTCGTACTGGACTCATTAGATATCGGAAGGATGGCGAGCAGGACGTGGAGTAGTACTGGCCAAAATTGTCGCAATACGAGCTTCCTGTCTTGCAAAATACCGGAATACGCACTTGTAAAAGTTGAAGAAGGGCTCAAACTTCAAAAATGATTTAGCCAAAAAAAAAACTCCGTGACGGAGAATCGAACTCCGATCTCCCGCGAACTGACCGTAAACGTGACAGGCGGACATGCTGACCATTATACCATCACGGACTTGCGTGATTTAGCGTGCCAAATTTACATTCATACACCACTCAACCGAGCGTCGCGGTAGACCAGGCCTAGCGCTAAAAGTCATCAGATTCAGCAGTAGTGGCTCCAGACAAATGTGAGGCTGATGTCGATATTGCTCATACTACACAAAACGTGATTGGTCTGAGGGGTTGCTGTCAACGCTGCTATACCTCATAGCTAGTGCGGTCAGCAGAGGCACAAATAGACAGAAGTCACATGTGTTTACAACAGTTTCTAGAATTATTGCACGATACAATCTTAAAAAGAAGACAAAAAAAGTACTCCGTGACGGAGAATCGAACTCCGATCTCCCGCGAACTGACCGTAAACGTGACAGGCGGACATGCTGACCATTATACCATCACGGACTCCTACTGCACAGATGATCCCAAGATAATACATATAGCCAACCGCGAATCAACTAAATGAATTCGAGATCTATGGCTTGTATGTGCCGTGATCAGTTCTTGGCTTGTACAAACCCTCAACTGCATCTGAAGTAGGGGGACTAATCGAACACATTACTAAGCGACATCAGCGGTGTTTGAAACGAGGAACGGCCTACTCGACCGGGCCTATGGATAAAGTTGAGCTTGATGAGGTTCAGTGGAGATCTCCGGAGTGGATCCAGGCGTACGGCTTGAGGACGGACAATGTACTTGACTACTTCGCGCTCTCGCCATTCTATGACAGGTCCTCCAACAACCAAGTACTCAAGATGCAGTCTAACTTCAATGAACAGCTTCAAAGTCGGGGGGCGGACCTGCTAAAAGAACTGCAAAAAATGACAGGCATCGAGTACCAGGTAATGGTTGCTCGTGAACCCGATCTCTGGGTGATCTACAAACAAAATCGAAGGAGCCCCACCGAGGTAGACGTGCTGTCTGTGTATTTTGTAACACGCGAGAACGTCTATCAGAGCCCGTCCATCTATAACGTCCTTGTCTCGAGACTGCTCGCCACGAGCAAGAACCTAGAAGAAGCTCTCCAGCTCGCAGAAACTTTACCTGAGTTCACGTCGTCGGGCTACGAATATAATTTGGGCAATCCTTCCGCGTCAAGAGACGTCATGCACACCGAAAAGCAGCCACACATCAATAACGAGCTGCAGTGGAACACGGCATTGCTTGACAGATCCCTGAACATAGTCGTTGGACTTCTACGCAGTCAGCAGTTTCGCAAGCAAGAATGAGCAGGCCCTTCTTGTCAGCAACACTGCTCAGAGCTTTTTAGACTAATACATTGTCATTATTTAGCAGTACTGCCAAGGATATGTAACAATAACGAGAGCGACAAGCAGAATAGATCTGTTTTGAGTTCTGATTTTTTCGAAGTTGTGCGAATGTATTGTTTGAATTCTAGTCAAAATCGCTATAGAGTATGGCGATAATATTATAAATGATTTACTAGACGCCAAGCTAAAATAATAGTGGTATGCTTCTGAATTGGTATTCAGGCTGTTTAGTCCATCTCCTCGGCACCACCAGCCTTGTTGGCGATGACGAAGCGAGAGCCACGCTCGTCGGTCTCGTGCTCGAGCGCGAGACGCGACAGACGCGCGATGAGGTTTTCAAGCTTAGCATCGCCCTGCGAACGAACCGAGCGGCCGAAGTTCGCGAGACCGGGAGCGCGGTTGAGCATGAAGGCGAAGACAGCAATGACAATGGTGACCAGGATAGAGTACATCCAGACAACGATGACAGTAACAACCGAAGTCCAACCGTCAGTAGTCTCCTCGAAGAGATCACGGGGGTTGGTCTCGAAAGTAGAGCCAGGACCGGACAGCCAACCGAACAGAGCGAAGATCGTAGCGATGACATCAACACCAAGGATGGCAGCAACAAGCTCCCAACTCGGGTAGGTCTGACCACCACGGGTGACGAAGATAAGCCAGTTCTCAGTGAGCGAGATCTCGAGGAAGAGAATCTCCTGAACCGAACCATAGTTCTCGACAATACCACCGTTGGGCAGGTAAAGGGTAGCACGAACGACCCATGTAGCAAGAGCAAGAAGGAGACCGAGAATGGAAGAGATGATCCAGATCTTCGGCAACTGCCACTCGACGGGCTGCTGCTCGTAGTGGGCGTTGTCGTAAGCAATGGCGATGGTGGCAAGATCAGCGAAAAGGGCCAAGAAGACAACAAGTTCGACACGGACGGTCTCGTTGATGATGATCATGGAGGTGACGAGGTAGATCTCAAGATGCAGACACAGGGCAATACGGTACTGAATGTAAGCCTTCATACGCTGGAAAATCTGGCGAGCGACCTTGATGGAGTCAACGATGGTAGAAAGACCAGGGGCAATGAAGACAATATCGGCAGCGGCCTGGGCAGCCTCAGTGGCACCCTCGACGGCAATACCACAGTCCGACTTCTTAAGAGAGGGAGCATCGTTGACACCGTCACCAGTCATGGCGGTAAGGTGGCCACGCTCCTGAAGCATCTCGACGACCTGGTACTTGTGCTCGGGGAAGACCTCGGCGAAACCATCGGCCTTCTCAACGAGATCGTGCTGGAGAGCACCAGTAAGACCACCGTTGACGAGCTTGTCAGAGTTGTAAACCTTGGTACCGAGCGCAAGCATCTTACAAGTTTCCTTGGCGATGGCGATAGCATCACCGGTAAGCATCTTAACCGAAAGACCAAGGTGCTGAGCCTCGACAATGGTCTGGGCAGTGTCATCACGAGGGGGGTCGAAAAGCGAGATCATACCGAGCAGCTGCCAGTCCTCGTCGCCCTTCTTGACAGCAACACCGAGGGAACGGAAACCACGCGAGGCGAACTCGCGAGCCTTCTCCTTGTAAAGCTCACCCTGTTCCGGAGTGCAATTAGAAAGCTTGAGAATAGCATTAGGGGCACCCTTGGCACAAGTGTAAGTCTCACCGTTAAGCTCGCAGACAGCAGTGATACGCTTCGACACAGGGTCGAAGGGAGTAAACTGGATAGTGCGCCAGCCCTGCTGCATGATATCAAGAGCCTTCGGGTAGCGCTTAAGAGTAAGGATAGTGATCTTGTCAATAGGATCAAGAGCCTTGATCTTATGCGAGGAAGCAAGAGCAGCAACAGCCATCATCCAGTTGACGTCAACACCCTCAGCAACGAAGGGCTCACGAATGGAAAGACGGTTAGCAGTAAGGGTACCGGTCTTATCAGAACACAGGATGTCGACGCCGGCGAGGGACTCAATGGCAGTCAGCTTCTGAACAATAGCCTTACGGTCAGCAAGGTAAGCGGCACCAACAGCGAGAGTAGTGGTGGTGACGACAGGAAGACCGACGGGAACACCAACAATGAGAAGAATGAGAAGGTAGTGGAACAAGTTGTTCGAAGAGTGCTCCGGTGTGGCAATCTTCAAATGGCGGAAGAACGCGCCAATCCACGATGCAAGAATCCAAGCGACGACGAGAACGAGAAGCGAGGTACCGATGGAGTCCATGACGGCCTTGAAGTGACCCTGATCCTGGGCACCCTGAACCATAGATGCAGTCTTACCGACGAAAGTACCAGTACCAGTACCAGTAATGACAACGTACGCCTTACCACGCTTGCAGCCAGTTGTGTAATAGATGTAATCAGCCATGTACTTGTCGACAGCGAGGGACTCACCAGTCATGGACGACTGGTCAACAGCAAGAATAGGGTGGCCGTTCTTGCGTCCCTTATCGCCATCCTCGTCTTCATCATCATCGTCACCGCCAGCAGCACTGAGGTCCGAGTTGATGTAGTCGAGGTACTCTGAGTAGCCTTGCGGGTTGCTGTATTCACAAATGATACGACCGTCACCGGGCACAACAGTACCCTCCTCTACAACGGCAATATCACCAGGGACAATCTCACGAGCCGGGATATTCTGCTCGTGTCCGTCACGAACAACAACAGCCTTCATAGCGATATCAGCCTTAAGAGAGGCGACGACATCAGCAGCCTTGGACTCCTGGTACCAACCAACGAAAGCATTAAGCATCAAAATACCAATAATGACACCGAAATCAACCCAGTCACGCAGACCGGCAGCGAAGAAAACGGCGATCTCCATAACGTAAAGAATGGGACCACGGAAGTAGCCAATGAACTGAACAAAGAAGTTTGTGGACTCACTAGACAGCTCATTGTAACCGGCGCGCTTGCGACGAGGGTCGATCTCCGAGCTGGGAAGACCAGTCTTCATATCCGTGGACAGCCAAGAGTCGGGAACCTGAAAGTGGTTCGGTCCACCCTTAGCCTTGGCCCAGAACTTCCACTTGGGGACTGGCTTATCAGAGGCTTCGGCCTCCTCCTCGGCATCCTGGACCTTCTCACCAGCCTCGCGGTAAGTGGCTACGTAGCGCACGAGGGCGGCATACTCGTCCAAGTTGTCGAAGTTTTCGCCAGCGACCTTTGTCTCGTCCTCAGACATCTTGTATTCAAGGAAGTATGGGTATTAAGGGGGCTTCCGATTACAAGAGTTGAAGTTGATAAAAAAGCTTTACCAAGGAATCCCTATTCCCTTTTATCTGGTCGCTCTAGGTTAGTCAGATGGTCATTGGTCAGCGAGGGTAGGGTAAAAAACATTGTTCGAACTATCGCCGGTGATAGGTGTGTATACCCACAACAAACAAAGAAGGAAAAACACAGGCTGGTTGTGTGAAGGAGACATGACCCGAGGGCATTTATCCGGTGAACGGCAGTACAAGACCCTCTTGATTACATATGAGTAAGATACTAGTAGAATATTTTAGGCGTCAACCCCCTATTTGAGCGAATCGATATGCTTTTTGCCGCGCACGAAATTCTATTTACCTACGGTGTATTGAAACCTACAATTCATGGATGTATGTGTGCATAAAAATGATTAGCCGGCGAAGCCATTTACGGCGAGATGTAAGGGTAAGCTGCATGGGCAGCTACGTCCCGCTTGGTGCGGTATGGATCTAACGCCTATGTATTAGCGAATGATGAGCGCCGAATATAAACCCGTAACCTGATTATCGTACATTAAGGGGTAGGCCAGGAAAAAAGGATGAGCCTAATGCGGCATTTGAACTATAGCCACATGCAGTTGTGATGGAGGAATGCTGCGCAGACCTGTAAGACAACTCTGACAACGACGACACTGCATGACCCAATTGCGCTCGAATCTCGTCAAGCTCTCAATAGGCAGCAGTGGAGTCCTCCATGCTCGTAATAGTTTTCATTATTGCGCATTCGTAGAGTATTTACTGTATCAGGCCGCATAGTGCCATATGACTAATCACATACCGGAAGGCGGCTACCGACGTATTCGAATCGTGTACGGCCATTGGTGGGATCGGAGCCTCTTCGATAGCACGTGATAGATCTACCTGCCAATGAAGTCACCCTACACTTCGTAATGGTACTCGGTACCCAGCCTGCGATTAAACGTCATGATGCGCGGCAGGCGAAGTGTTTCCAAGATCGGTGGTGTGACATACAGCAACCGTATCGGCATTCTTATCTCTTGGGACCATGCAAAGGTAGAATTGAGAGACGAATGTTTTTTCTTGGAAAGGAGCCTGAATCGTTCACCAACATTATATACCATTAGATTGATAAGCCCTCATATACATCCGACTATACACCTCGAAAACCGTCCCCTCTCTTCTGAAGCCTCGAAGGATTGGGCGAGGGGTGGATTTATAAGGTTAGATCCTCAAAGCGCCGTGTGATTTTTTTGGGGGGGTGTGGTCTCTCCCCATGCGCCTACCCTGCAAAACCCGTCATGGACGAGGGATCGTTGAAGTGACATCACGGCATCGTTACGGCTTCTACTGCACCGCCACTACCTGTTGTCGAATAGGCTAGCTCGGATGCTACGTAGATATCTATTTGTATGTAATAAAAGTGACCGTCGGAGTGAATGTATCCATGACTTGCACACACGGAGGTTTGAGTTTTCCCACGTGCGAACTGCAACACACTTGGCAGATATCTAGACGCATTTTGAATCCGATAGCAATCGAGCGCTACTGCTATCAGATCTTCGAAACGACTGCAAAAAGTTTGAAAAACCTTTTGCGATCTCGATAATTACCATACTATATACACAAACCATTTAGTAACGGATGCTCGAATATTAGACATCGAGGATCAGATTAGATCAGATCTGGATGGTTTATTATTCACTCATTTGTGGCGTGAACTCGCTCCTCCGAGGTCTCGCAGCGGCTAGATCTAGCGGCTCGAGGACCGCACGACGAACGCATTCGCACTCAGATCATCTGCCATGACGAGTAACTTTTATCTGGTGTTAGACGCCAGGAAATATACTTTTGGTGCCGAAGCAGCTTTTCAGAAACCACGTCGGGACATCTCCGCGCTCTCTGCTCATATATGTACAAGTATAAAGCTCGCAAGTTCATCAATTATGTGGCTTCAGTGATCCGTTGCGAGCTTCCATCCTCTAGATCTAGAAGAAGTCTGATGTTCTCCAGACTGTCAGAACGGCGTTCCTCCTCCGTAACAAGGCTCGATAACGCATGCTTCTTCTCCTGTATCTTCAGCATACGCTCTTCAATCGATCCTTGGATGATAAAACGAGTAACTGAGACGTCGTTCCTCTGACCCATTCGGTGAATTCGATCGATTGCTTGAGATTCGTTTGCAAAATTCCACCAAGGGTCCATCAAATACGCATGATCCGCCACTACCAGATTCAAGCCTACCCCACCCGCTTTTTGGCTTAGCAACAATACCGCGTGCTTTTCCTTGGACGAGCGGAAGCCTTCTATAGCCAAACTTCGTTGAGCTTGGGACATAGTGCCATCGAAGCGGAACACAGAAAAACCAGCGTCCCTTAAGTTGACCTCGATAAGGTCAAGAAACGAAGTGAACTGAGAGAATACTACAGCTTTGCCAAATCCTTGAACACGGGCACGATGCAGAGCATTAACTAGGGCCCTGACTTTACTGCTTTGCATCCCCTGGTTGAGAGGCTGTAGTCGTTTCATATCTTTGTTGACCACGAATAGGTGAGAGCTGTCGATCGGCGAGCGACAAATGTGGCACAGCGCCTTATCTCCACGCTTTTTCAGATAGTCTACGTGCGATTGCAGACAGTCGCGACAAGCCGAATGAAGGCATCCAGTTAAGACAGGCTCCCGCTGATTGTCATTACAGATTGGACATTCTTCGTTCTCGAGAGGATGCTCCAGGAGATTTTTGAGGGTCTCGGCCGTATATTCAATGGATGGGGTAGAAGTGAATTTATCGAGCAAGGTATTCACATCAGCGGTGAGATCAAGCTTGAGATCCTCGTCATTCTGACCAATTGCCGATGTGTCGATTTTTGTTCTCTTATTCGGCGGTGGTGAGCTGTTGTCAGACAGCTTATTCTGACCCGAGTTTTCGTTGGGTCCATCTCCGTCGCAAGACACGGCTGGGGCGTCCCGCCTTCTCAATAACAGAGGGTGACAACATACTTGGCGGAGTCTCAAAAGAAGTGCCAAGATAGCACTGTACTTCGAACTGGCCGTGCCATCCAGTACCTTGGTTTGTACAGACTCACGTACACGTGCGTACAGATGTGAATAAAGGGCTTTCTCGTCCTCGGAAAACGTGATTCGTTCGATGGCCACGGTTTTCGAGGGGAGCTCTACTAATGCGGCATTGGTCTGGGGATCCCGCATCGATTTGGTTCTGCGCAAGCATATGGGAGCGACTATCGCTTGCACCGTCTTCATCGCTCGTTCGCGAGACTCTGGCTTGTGGAACTGGTCGGTTATAAACGCCCTCCAAAACGTAAAATTATTCCACGGCTCTATGCCAATAAACCTGACGAGGCTGTACAGGTCCTCCAGTCTATTAACCACAGGGGTCCCGGTGAGTGCCCATCGGCGATGAGCCTTCAGCTCAAAACAGGCCTTCGCCGCCTGAGTAGATCTGTTTTTGATTGTGTGGGCCTCATCTAAGACAATACGATCAAAATGTGTGTCGAACAAGCCGCCAGTCTTCGGCAAATTTCGCTGTTTGTACTCTGAAGTCACCATTCCGTAAGTAGTCACAACTATTCTGTGCTGGTAAGAGCTCGAGGACAGGAACTCTGAGAGAGAGCTGCGAAGCTGACTGGATGACGAGTTGCCATAGTAGACAAAACAACCACTGCATTTCGGTGTCTTGGCTGCTTTGAGAGTCTCGGATTCCCACTGCGAAAGAAGTGACATCGGAGCCACAATAAGAGTCGAGTGATGACGAGACTCGTCCGCGGCAGTGTGGATCAGCGCCAACGTGGAGATAGTTTTTCCTAGGCCCATTTCGTCGGCGAGAATGCCTCCGCGACTTTTCAAAGCCAGTGTCGGTCGCGTGAGGCTAAGCTCCCCACTGTTGAGGTTGGCCCAGAAACAGTCGTTGTTCGGCCACTTGAGCTCGGTCCAAAGAGGATGGGTCTCGCTAGTCGACTCGTCTCTATCGTCAACTATGCGTTCACGTTCTAGCATCCAGGCCAGGCCTCTTTGCTGGTAGGGAAACAGCTTGAGGGCGAAAGAGTCGCCTGGCTCTATTTCAGTGCCTTCGATGTTCAGCGGCGCAGACACGGCGTCTTTGTAAAACATCTCCAACTGATCTTGGCTGAGCTCGTTCTCCTCGTCGTCGCCATCCTCGTCCGACTCCTTATTACTGCCGCCCGGCGTGGCCTGAGGCGATCCCCTTCGCTGCGCCAACCTGTTGGCATCTGCGATTGTTTGCGACATATCTGGGCTAGACTGGATGAGTCCGAGCCGGGACAGCAGATTTGTTAGCCCAATCTGACGCAGCCGGACAAGCTTTTCTTCCCGGGTCTCTTTCGTTTCGTCCATAATGCTCTTCTTTTTTGGCTTTAAATCAACACTGAACGCGGTCGATGTAGAGAACGCGGCGCGTTTGAGGTAACAGTCTACCTGCACGAAGACTGTAGAGCCTAGCCGCAAAACTGGGTCCGCGTATATGACGGTTGCCTCGAAGTGACAAACATCGGCATCAATGAGCACTGACATGAACTTTGCGTCGGACTCTTGAGCGCGCGCGAAGTAGAGGCCCTCGGAGCTGTAGAAGCGCACGATCAAATCATCTTTTTTAGAGGCCGCCGACGCAGGGGCGGTACCCGTCCCGACACGATCGATCTTCAATTTTTCACCAAATGAGACCAGCTCACGACCTGACCGCGTGCACCAGACTTCAGCCTGGAGGCTACCCAAGAACCGCCTGTCCTGCTGCCATGAGTCTTCCTCGCTCGAATCCGCTGGAGCGCCCCCTTGCACTTGAGAGGCTGATGAGCTCGACCTGGTGGGGGAGGGCTTATCTGTTGGAACGAATTGAGTCTCGGTCGCTGCGCCTATATCGCTGTCGCCGCTGTGCTTCTCAATGCTCGAAGAGTTGGGCAGAGATGGGGATAGGCTAGACCTGGCCTCCTCTGGCTCGAAATTAGGGGGCTCAGCCTGGTCGATTGAGATATCGTCCAGGTACTGGGATACTGCGAGCTCGAAATTCGCATGCGCGTCGGCCTTGATGCGATTGAAGACGTCAGCCTGGAGTGTGCCAAGAACGTCCTCGAGCCTCTGGCGCAGTGCGTCATCCGCCTGCTTTTGTTTGAGGTTCTGGAAGAAGGAGGGATTCTCCTGGCTTGCCGAACGGAACTGGCGAAACCGTTTAGCGATGCCATTGTCCATGACCGGCACGGATCGAAGCACAGGGTCGCGTTTCTCGAGGTGGCGGTGATATTAATTTAGGGCCGGGGCGCGAGGGTCGCGCTCGCGCGTCTTCGGCGCGCGCCGAGACAGAAGGCGTAAGAAGGGACCGTCCTTTCGAGGAAGACTGCTTGAATTACAGATAGATTTTATGTCGAGACTGCGCTATCGATGTGCAAAACAACCCAGTTATGATTGGGCACATTGAACGTGTCTTCCTGGCCCCGGGCGTATGGCATGGGCGTATAGCATGGTGGTATGAAAAAGTGACCGAGGCCTGTGCCTAGGACCAGCCGGCGTTTGCTCGGCCGGAAGTAGCGTATCGCTCTATTTATCAGAAATTTACCGCTATTGAGCCGCGTGCGCGCGCTAGCACCGCTGCTCGCAAGGTCATCATGAGCGTTTGAGGCGCAAGGCGGTCTTCCGGGCGACCGTTCGACTCAATTAGCCTTTAGTACGTATTCAAGTCGCTACACCCACGAAAAAGAAGGCTGGAGGCCACCTTGAAAGACACAAGAGTGTTCGACTCGGTTCAGCGACTTCTGCAGTTAGCTAGGTCAACATTTCAAAGCATAGCTACATAAATATGGAGTGCAGCTTTAGAAGCAGTTCACACCGCTCGCAGCCGACTGCTCGGCTGAACGCTCGCCGGCTCGAGGCGAATTTTAATGAAAGACTGGCTATTCACTGGCTGCTTCAGTCGCAAGACGCCCGACGCTGTGCTTACCAGTAGTAGGGCTCTCACACGCTCACGTCAGCGAGTGGTGCAAATTTTGCATCAGATGACCGACTCCCTTCCTCGCCGCTCCCCCCGGAGCGAGAGGGCCCCTGCCCACACATATCGAAAATCGAAATCCAGAATTTCAACAGATACCTTAAACAATGGCTATTGGCAAGAACAAGGGTTTGAGCAAAGGCAAGAAGGGCACCAAGAAGAAGACGGTGGACCCGTTCACCCGTAAGGACTGGTACTCCATCCGCGCGCCCGCTCCCTTCGATGTTCGCGACGTCGGCAAGACCCTGGTGAACCGCTCTACCGGTCTGAAGAACGCGAACGACGAGCTGAAGGGCCGTGTTCTGGACGTGTCGCTGGCTGACCTGAAGAACAGCGAGGACTACGCTGCGCGCCGCATCCGTCTGCGCGTCGACGAGGTCGACGGCAAGAACCTGCTCACCAACTTCCACGGCCTCGACTTCGCGAACGACAGGCTGCGCTCCTTCGTGCGCAAGTGGCAGACGCTCATTGAGTGCAACGTGACCGTGAAGACCTCGGACGACTACCTCGTGCGTCTGTTCGCGATCGCGTTCACGAAGCGCTCGCCCAGCCAGCTCAAGAAGACCACGTACGCGCAGTCGTCGCAGATCCGCCAGATCCGCAAGAAGATGGCCGAGATCATGACCCGCGAGGCCTCGCAGGTCACCCTCAACCAGCTTGTTGTCAAGCTTGTTCCCGACACCATTGCCGATGAGATCGTCAAGAGCACGCGCGGCATCTACCCGCTGCAGAACGTCAACGTGCGCAAGGTCAAGCTGCTCAAGCAGCCCAAGTACGACCTCGGCGCGCTCCTCGCCCTCCACGGCGAGGCGTCCGTTGACGACACTGGCCGCAAGGTCGCCGGCGAGTTCAAGGAGCGTGTCCTTGAGTCCGTTTAAACATACTAATGAGTGCTCATACACATACATAACTTAAATTAAGCCAAATTCGGCGCGCGCCGCAGCGCGATATTGTCTATGTTTTGTGCGAGAAGCCAGCCGCGAGCGAGCGCGCGCGCGCTTCACCGAGTTTTAGTGCTCAGGCGTGATGCCAGTCGGGCCATAGACTTTTTGGCGACGGCGTCACAATGCCGCGCATCCTCGCGAGGGCCCACAGATCCGTGCACGCTTCGGCACAGTCTTTCGTGCCGGCCCGTGCCTGCGGGCGTGAAGGTGGCCTCACGGCATAGCGGATAGGACGCGTCGCTTCAGGACTCGCTTAGGAACTGCTGTCCGGGCATTTGAGGTGCTGGTCGATCTTCTGCGGCCCGGGGCCGACGCGCGTCGCGATGACGCGCTCGATGCCCGTGACGGCAGGCACGCTCGCCTCGTGCGGCTTGGCGGGCGCCTGCGCCGCCGCGTCGCTGCCGGGGAACCCGGGCACGCCCGCCAGCGACGCCAGGCCGGCGCGGACGTGCGAGGCGTTTTTCTCCTCGTAGTACACGACGCAGTTCGGGCCCGCATCGAACGTGTAGGCGGCGATGGTCGCGCCCGCGCGCGCGTTGATGGCCTCGACGGCGCGGATGGCGCTGCGCGAGGCGTCATTGAGGTAAAAGATGGGCGGGTAGGTGTCGAGGCAGACGGCGTGGAACTGGTTGGAGTCGCGCATGGTCAGCTCGGCGAAGCGCGGGAAGTCGCGCGCGAGGATGGCCGCGGACATCGCGTCGAAGCGCTGCGGCACGACGTTGGCGACGCGCTCGCGGAAGAGGCTCGACGTGGCGACGGTCGCCTGCATGCCGCTCGTGGAGGGCACGTCCTTCTTCGCGGCGGAGGCCACGAGGATGAGCGCGCGCATCTCCGGCCAGTGCGCGGCCGGCGCGACCTGCTTGGCGCACGAGTCGAGGCCGTCGGCGCGCGAGCCCATTTCCCACGCGACGTAGCCGCCAAAAAGCGAGCGGCACGCCGAGCCGGAGCCCTGCCGCGCGAGCACGGAGAGCTCCCAATGTAGCCAAATATCTTCGGGGCGAAGCCCTGCGCAGCCAGGGACGCCGCTGTCCTCGAGGCCGCGTACACGCCAGCGTTCCCAA